>JAZKJV010004117.1:0-297295 GCA_037367405.1 Ottelia alismoides | reverse complement strand
TCTCATGATCGTCCACCATGGATGCCCTAGAGAGGTTCTCCATCGTCGCAGCGTCGTCGTTATGTTGTCCGATCGTTTGCTTGTGGATCTCCGTCTCCTTCTGTGCACCACGCTCGTGAAGAAGA
Source organism: Ottelia alismoides (assembly GCA_037367405.1). Taxonomy (NCBI): domain Eukaryota; kingdom Viridiplantae; phylum Streptophyta; class Magnoliopsida; order Alismatales; family Hydrocharitaceae; genus Ottelia; species Ottelia alismoides. The sequence continues at coordinate 297,170 of JAZKJV010004117.1, read as the reverse complement.
CATCGGATCGCGTGTGTCAAGATCAAGAGATCCGCCGCTTGGATCATCAACATGGATTGCGAGAAGCGCGCGGTTCATCCCCGCGCTCGCAAGCGTCTCCTCTGTCGGATCGGACTTGAGACAGGAGGTCTCTTTGTTTAGTGACTCGATCACAACCACGCTTCAAGAGGTAACCCTAATACACGTTTTTGGTTTATACGGAACGATCCAAGAAGTGTTCTTGGATCATGTGGTTTCATCGTATGAAAATTGTTAATTTCTGTTGTATAGAACAACTAGTCCGACTAGTCGTTCTTCATCGTATTCGATACAACGCTCACGCTTCCGTGATGCGCTTGAGGATCTAACCATATCCTTCTTGCATCTCTTGGTGTAGAAGAAGAATCCATGAATAGTGTGTTCTCCCTCTCTGTTGAGGGTGAATTGCTTATAGCTGGTGAAGGTGAAGGTGGTTGTGTTGGTGAAGAAGATGGTAGAACTCCATGCTCTAATGCTGCTACACTGGGTTTTGGAAATGATGTTGAAGAAGATGAGGGGGAAGTTGAAGCTCTCTCATTGGCTTGATAATCCAATCCTAATGAATGTGGAAGGTCCCTGCAATCTCTTACCACTCCACAGATGAATGGTGTCAGATAAACATGTAAAATCAAGGGCCATACCTGTCTCCGATGTGAGTGGATCATGGGGTATCTAGCCCTTTCATCTGAAGCTGTTGGGATTGGCTTAGACATGTGCTAGATTTGTGTCTTTGTAGTGGTCAGGTTGTCAAGACTATGAGTATGATCAATCATGTTCTTCATCAACAATGCTAACTGATTAAGTACTTGATTCACCAAAGTTGCCTCGGGATGGTCAACTATAGGTTGTAACTATTACTGGTAGTAATGAGGCTGCTAGTATCCGTATTGTTGGTAATGATGAGGAGGATGATGTAAATACTACCCATATGATGCAGACTATTGCTGGTGGTATGATCGTGGAAAATATGTAGGTTGCGTCTACTGTTGATCATGTCTCCAATTCTAAAAGTGAGGTTGAACCTGGTGGTATTGGTACTGCTGTTGTCTGCTTTCTTGAAACTAGTGGGCAGATCTCTGACCCAATTTGGAACCAAACTAGCTTTACCCTAATGGACGGGGTTGGTTGTTCTCTCGATCAAACCACATACCGTTCACCTCTTGAATGAGAGGCAAAGGTGGAACCTCCAACTTGGGAATGTGTGGAACCTCCTATTTGTACGGTACTATATGTTGTGAATGTTGTTGGACCTACTCAAGAGTCTGCATGTAGTAAACATGTTGAATTGTGGATGGTCTTCTGTGAATGTGGAAGAAGTCTGGTCCTGAGAAGAAGTTTCAGTTGTTGAAATTGCACTCTGTCATGCACTAATTGTACTCACAAGAAGTTCCAGATGCTTTCTTATCTCATGTAGCTAATCCAAGTTCTTCATCCTCTATTCGATCACATGGTGCTTCTCAACCTCCTCGGACCATTTCTCAATTATATCAACTTTGGATAGGTCACTTCCAATGATGTTCATATCACAATTGTCCACCCTATCCACTTCATGTGATGCCCATGTTGACAATATGGTGGGGGACTGAAGGAGAAGTGACGGGACGCTTCTGGAATGCAAGTGAACAAGAAAGAGCTATAGAGCTCTCTGCCATCTCCTCAAAAATCTAGTGTAGGACATCCTCGTCCTTTTTTAAATGACTTTGCCCACATGCAGCATCTACCATCTTCCGATTCTCATAACTCAAACCCCAAAATAAGTTCTACTTCAGGATTGTCTTTGGAATATAATGATGGGGATACTTCTCCGTTAAATCTTTGAATCTTTCCCACGCCTCGTGGATAGGCTCATGCGACATTTGGGAGAAGTTTGCTATTAGTGATCACATTTGGTTGAGGTTTCCATGTGGGTAATAATTCTTAGAAAAGTAGACCTCAACTCTTCCTATATTGTGATGTGTTTACCTAAATTATTACCCAATATAGGTCCTTGTCCATTAAGCTGCAAGGAAACGTCGTCCTGTTCACTACCTCTTATAGGATGTTAGGGTAGTGGATCGAATTGCATATGCGATCGAATTGTTGGATGAGTACATGTGGTTCTTCATTTATATTCCAGTGTAATATGAGTAATGGTAAGATAGTGGGCTTAAGCTCAAAATGCCCACAAATCATAAGAATTTGAATCCATGTAATTGTGTATCCTTCTCTTGGATTATAGGATTCTCTGAGTGAGAGATTAGCTAATGGCTCTGTAGTATTATCTCCCCCATTCCCACCTCATCCATGGTTTCTTTCCTCCTCCTACTATCTTGCCTCAGCTCGAGAATCATATCTCTCAATCCATCTTGAAGGGTAGCATGTTCTATCAACTAAGCCATAATGGATTTCATGGAGGCTAACATGGTATCGTTGACTGTGATCTTTTTAGCCATGGAACCCTTGCCCTTAGGAGGTATCAAGTACACTATCTCTATTTCTACAAGTGTAAATTGTACTAGATTAGTCTTCAAGAATGATGGAGTCCTAAGTGATAGTTTAAGATTAGATTCGATCGTGAACAGTAGATCGATTGATGAGGTGAAAGGCGAAGTGGAGAAAGAGGAATACTCGGGAAGTGAGTCTTCCCGAGTAGAAGACGACTAATTTGGAGGGTAAAATGAGTCTACAAAGTTCGAAGGAGAAATGCTTCAATCCAATATCTTCGATGTCAAGAGGCATGATACGAGAATACAAAGGTCAGATAAGAAGAGAATGAGTAGAAGGCATGAAGAGAACGAAAGTATATCTAACACAAGCAATCAAACACAATATAACCTCAAATTAACCAAATGACATAGGTGGAGACCGTAAGAGTTCAATCTTTTTATTTTAAAATTTTATTGATGATAAATCAATCTTATATAGAGTTAGTGAGCTATTAGGTCTCGGTATTTCCCTAAAGATTGGCATGAATACTTACGACTAGTTGCACCTACTTTCAACTAGTATATGGGTGTAAGTACGGACCGTAAAATGGCTACCTTATTACGTAAGGATGGTGCCTTATACAATGTCCTTTGAAAAACACACTCTGCTAACAGAAGTATGGACTGGAAGATGACTACTTGAGTTCCCTCATTGAGAAGTAGATGGTCGTTTTGTTAAAAACAATAGTCTAAATGAAAATCCGGAGCTTGGCTCTTTCCTGTTGTGTGTCTCTCAACCACTCTGCAAATAAATATGAACGATGAGAGGGTTACTCTCTCCAAAATAATGATTTTGTCCTTATGTTTAATTTAGGGCCAAGTTTTCTTTAGCAATCCTGGTTTTATACAATTGGCATTTTTTTGGATTTTTTCAATGAAACACCTACTGAGTTTCCATTTCCTTGACATTATGTGAGCAAAAACAAGGGAGAAAGACGAACAATACTATGTGGTGTGAACTTCAATGATGTGTGTAGGGGATAAGAGATGTGTACCTTGTCGCCAGCACTCTACAAATAGGGTAATCCACGCAGAATTTAAATACAAAAAAATAAACTAACCTAAATGATGCACGTGATCCATCATGTAGTAACTTTTATTAGCGGTCATGAACCACGTAATTTGACTAAGTTCAAATTACACTCCACTCTATAGGTGTAGAAATTTTGTTTAGGGCTTAGGACATAATCGATTACCTGGCTCAAGCATGTCAATAAAGCATATCACTCATGGCTCAAGCACATAAAACCACGTGAAAAAAATATGCAAGGCGTTGAAAACAAAGTCAGTGAGGTCCCCAAGTGCGCCGGCACATGGTTAAAGAAACCCCACACACAAGGTATATAATGTCCTTTTACAAAAATCTTGAATGTATAAATGGTAAAAATAAATCAATAAATGATTGGTCTCCTCCAAATCTTCTTCTCATCCTCTTGCATTCTCCTACAGTTTAGTGAAGAATCAAGCCGCCTCTACTTTGCTTGGGTGTCTAACGTTCCTAAGAATGCATCCCTCATTCGTTGGGCCCTTGTAAGAAAAAGGAAACACAAGATAATCTATGTAATGCAGTTGTGAAAAGATGATCAAAAATAAATTGAAATAAATACATCGTGTATGAAATATGAAATGAAATAACTGAAGATATAGAAAATATAAGAAAAAGAAAAACAAGTATAAACAATCAATAATAGTAGGTGAAAAGAAAAACCTAACAACCCTCGTTATGCCTCCCCCTACGGTGCCATTTGTTTTATCCAGAAAATATTTGTTTTAATTATTAAGAAATATGTGCAATGTCGTCGCATCTCTAAAACCCCTTAACAAAAAAATATATAAATCTCAAGCAAGAATCAATAATGAAAATGTATCAAGAGAAAATTCGACATAAGATACATGTATAGCTAATAAGAACGAACTCATGGAGGCTACAAAAATCTCAATGGTTATTTTATGCAATGAGAAATCAATGAAAGAATAAAGGAAATTACATGCACATTGTGTCAAGTTTTTGTGTTTTGAATTTTGTATTTTTTATGATTTTTTTATTTTTTGCTTGGTTTTACGATTTTTATTTTTATATTTTGTCATTTTTTAAAAATAATGGAATAACAAGGAAAAATCTAGACATAAACACTCAACAATTCTTTTTGTATTTTTTGATTTTATAAAAACGGTTAAAAATTATATTAAATTTATTTTTGTGATTTTTAAAATGATTTCATGTTTTTCTGATTTTTCCATAATTTTCTACAATTTTTAAATATTTAATTAAATAAAAAACAATTAAATAAATTATTAGAAATCGAACGAAATATTTAGAATTTTGAAAAAACAAATAAGGTCAAAATACGTGAAATATAAACATAATGAAAGGGAATTTTTTTATGTTTTCGACAGAGCCATTTTATGAATTTTGAATTTTATATTCTTTTTTATGAATTTTTTTATATTTTTAAGAATTTTATTCTTTTTATTGTTTTTATGAGAATAAAAATGCAGATTGATAGAAATAAAAATCAATGATAGGAAGAAAACACGAATTTTTGAATTTTGGAAAGATTTTTATAAATTTTATTCATTTTTGGATGCAAATGGAGAATTCGTATGAGGTTTTTAATTTATAAAACAATAAAAATATGAAAATGTATTGATGCAAGACGTATGTAACATGTTACTATATGAATAGTTGTGGAATTTTGAATGGGGTTTTTATATTTTTTATTTGATTTTTAATATATAAAATAAAGGAAGACTTATAAGGACTTAAATGTAATTATCTAAAGCATTAATAATAAACAATAGCAACTGAGAAAAATGTAAAGCAATTAGTGTAAATTCCTCAAGAAAATACGTTTCAATGCTTGTGGGCCTTGTTGGACTAGACGTAATGGAATCAAATAATTTCAAGGTCCATTTTATAACTCAAAACTGCAGAAATATATTATAAATTACCCAAAAGTCATGTGCTGCATGTGTTGCAATTCAAGCAGTACATAAATGCAATTAAAATATAGATGAAGGAAAAACATGATAATGTTGAACTTATTACAAGATGACATGTGTCCACGAGAGAACATATTTGAAGAGTAAATAAAGGTGGGTTCGTAGATGCAATTGTACCCCTAACTAATGTGGCACGAGGAGAGAATCTGATGTTATGTTGAATGGATCAGACAGTTGAGATTTCTCATACTTGAAGGGATTCCACCAAATTCAGAGGCTTTAATCAACACCCAAACTTTGGGACAACTTCAACGGTAGATATTGCGACTAGGATGAATGTTCTTGATTGTCTGGTGCTGCGTACCCATCGAAGAACAGGGAAGCAGTGGCTTCTCCTCGAAATTGGATTGCGTGGATCTCCCTCGATCCAGCACTAATTCTGCTCAAATGACACCAAAAATTTCGCTCGAGAGGTTATGCACCATCTACGATCCTTGGATCTACGGATAAACGATTGTACCTCAAAATGTAAGGTTGTGAGCCTAACAGCTCTAGGTATCTCCAATGAACCTTGAATTGTTACAAACACACAGATCTAAAAGCTCCTGAGACTAGGAAAGAGACTATGCTCGGATGTGGAGCTCTGCCACAACTTATTGCATGAAAACACTAAAATCAAGCTGTGAAAATGGATGATTCAGATCCTGCAAAAATGGAGGGCTCGTATATGATGAATTGCTTCGATCCAAGGATCAGATCTTGATCATATTGCATGGGGGTTATGGAGAAGTGAACGACGATGCGGGTGTGATTATCTGCAAGTCGAATCGAAGATGTATTAGATCAGAACATGTGAGCGGATCCTAGTCCTCCCATCTACAAAACATTACAAACTAATGTGATTAAATGTAATTTAAATAAAATGAAGAATAAATCTAATCTAAGAATGAAAAAATGAATCTAATTACTTAATAACTAAGCCTTAACATGCTGGGGAAATACCTAGAAGCGTGAGCACGGTGGAACACTGACGAAGCTACACCTCAACAACGGATCTCATCCACATACGCCTCTCTGACACTCCCGATCATGGAAATGGTATCTCTTACCTACAACACTCTCCAGAACACGATCTCAAGGAGGAAGATAGCCAAAAATGTATTAAACCCTCACCGGTTGTGGAAGAAGGATATTTTTATACTCGAGTCCAACATAGGTTTGAATTCAAAATGTGAGCTATTCATGGAGTGATTGGTGCATCTGAGTGTGGAGAACAAATCAGAGGTAGTTATTGGAAGATTTACGTAGGAAAATTGGTTAAGATATGGAACGCGGGATAATCAGACAGGTAGGGGGGACCAGCCAGTTTACCCGAGTCAACATACCCGGGCTGGCCAATCAGAGGGTGCGAAGAATACGATCAAAATATGCTAAGAAAGAAAATAGTTAAATAATGGAATTAAAAAATCGAAAATCAAAGAATGAACTGAAGTTAATTTTGGTTATTTTTAATTAGTTAAGTATTGTATATACAATGGTTAAAATAAATATAATGGTTATTTATAGGTATGTATACCTATATATATCATAATTATTTATTTATACAAATATACACATAATTTAACTTCCTATTTATTTATAATATTTTACAAGGGTTTATGAAATTTTTATTTGATTGTTAATAAGTAATTTATTTGGTTAATTAAATAGGTATAATTAAAGTATATATGTGGTGATACATATGCAATATATACATGGTTTTATTTTTATTGAGTTTTGATTTTGTGATTTTTATTAGTATTTTATATACGCTAAATTCATTATTAACAATCAACTAAAAATAAATTATTCGCAAATATAAAAAAATAATTAAATAATATACATAGTATATATAACTATATAATAAAAGAGTACCCCAATTGACCACATGTCACGCCTTAACTCTGAATTTTATGAAATTGTCTCCATTTTAAGAATAATTTTATTTAGATTAAAATGAAAGTGAGTTTGATAAAGTTGGAGTCTTTGTGGAGTAGATATTGTTCTTAAAAGTTTGTACTTTATGGCTTTTGGAGAGTGATGTAATGTACACAATATATACAAATTCTGTGTTGTAATTATTTTTATTGTTCACAAAATAATTTTATTCATAAATTTCAAGAAGAATTAATTTGTATTTACAATGAATGTAATAATGAAAGAACGTGTAATATATACGATATTGTTTGTATTATGAATATATAGTTGTCAACGAATTTTCTGTATTGTAGCCCTTACCTCCCCCCCCTACGTTCTTCCGTGTCGATAATGTCAAGTCTTGACATTTTCATGGGATTGATTCGACCTTTATATATTGCATATATATAGTATTTCATTTTCTTTATTTTTTCCTCTATTATATTAGGTTAAAAGAGTGATAAACATACAATATTTACACTAGAATCAAAGTTAGTAAAAGAATGAATTTATTGATATTGACAGATGTTTTACAAGGGATTATCAGCTAAAATAGATGGATAAAGATTAGGAAATGCAGATTCATCACCATCATGAGGAAGTTGACTTGCCTCATCCTCAGACCGAAATGAGTTAGATTCGATCAATTCAACTAATCCCATGCACGCTATTTATCCATCATCTCTAGTGTTGCTTGAGTTGGGTCAATATTCTCTTTTTGAATGTCTTCTTGGGTATGAAAATTTTCTTTACCTAATAGTAGTCCTTCTTCACATGCTCCTCCCTGTCATATGGGAAACACTTAGTTTCTCATTCTCCCTTTCTCTTCTTCTTGAGTAACGACTTCTTAATCTCCTATTGAGTCATAAATGTAAAATTGTTATCACAATCATATCCTTCTTGATCTTCCTTCTTGGTTGCGAGGGAAACATTTTTCAATGAGCTTTCTTCTTCTTTCATTCTGTTCTTCAGCTTTATTCCGTAAGCAAGAATATTACCTTTATGAGATCCTTCAAAGAAGTCACGATGAAGTCCGTTGATTCTCTTATTATCGTTACCATGTTCTCCAATTTTAATGATTAATATGTGATACTCTTGAATTGTAGTTCTAAGGCAAGGAATGTTCTCCCTAAGATTTTTAGATGGTCCATAATAATAGTGAATTGTACATTCATATCTTTGATCGTCTCCCCTTTCTACATCTTGAATGTTTCAATTAGCATTCTGAAATGAGATTCTTTTACTTCGATTCACCTTTGTGGGTAGTCTCCAAACATTTTTGTATAAATTGTCTTTAGATGTGAAACTCAAAGCATAGTATATGGAATTGATCGCCTTAGAATTTGGCATCATTTGAGTCAACTTAGTGGTGAAGTATCATGTCTCCTTCTCCTCTATGATATTGAACTCCTTTCTTATCATAGTTTAGATTGTAAAATCTAATGATGTTGGAGAAATATCACCATCTTTGTATTTTATCTGAAGTAGTTTGTCCCATTGAAATAAGGAGGAAGTAATATAATGTTCCCTTTAGTATGCGATCTAGAAATAATAGCCATGTGAGTCTTGGAGGTGGACTTACTTTACACAAACAGGGCTCCATAAAAAATGTTGAGACATATGTACACTGAGGGGGGGTGCAAGTGCATCAGATTGTATGACATGGATCATTAGAATCACAATAATAAATAAGAACCACACCATTACGTTTCACTTTCTATCACAACAAAAACAATCAAGCAACAAGTGTATATGTAGTTAATATGGAAACACTCGTGGGTAAAAACTATGATCAATGTCCCTCGACTCAAGCTTTCAACCTAACACACATGGGTCCTTCAAGAACCTGAGTTGCTTACATAGGAAACCTAACAATATTACAATAATTTGTTTGTGGGGACAACTTACAATCGTATTATATTAATCTAAAAAGCTCAAATCCTCAATATCAAAGATAAATATGTTTAATGATTTATGGCAAAACTAAGAATGATTTTATAGAGTAAGTAGTGTATTCATAAAACGATCCCATATCGATGTCATTGTAGGCATGCATCGTTGATAAGAAATAGTTCTTAGAATGATCAGTCAAAGAATGGAGTGGAAAATAGAGATAAGGTACTTGTTTCTCTTGAAGATAAGAGATTTCACCTCGCGCAGCATGGAAATCTAAAGATCGAATTGCATCTGATCTTGATTCACTAGTCGTATTATTCAATGGTGTAGCAGAATTTAAAAAAAATCAATGAGACCACATGGCATGGGAACGATTTCCATGATGTTTCATCATGATCATGCTATTATAAGGTTTAGCTCTTGAAATGCGACTGTAATATCAAAGCATCTAAAGGAAGAGACCTCTTGTCTTAAGTCTGGTCTAACAATGGAGCACTTGTGGGATCATGGATAAGATGTGTGCTTCCTGTAATCCAAGGTGATCATTGAGCAATTTCATGATTATGTCTCAGAAAATATGATGTCCTATTGATGAACATGAGGTGCCAAAGAAGATGAATATTAGTGAGAAATCAGTCTGGTAGCACAATAGTGCAACGATCACAATCACCACAAACCCTAAGGCTTATTTGGTTATAGGATTGGGATAGGCTAGAGTAACCTCCTATAAATAGTAGTTTTTTTGATGGTTAGGAGGGATGGAGAGGGTTGGATTAAGATGTTTTATGTGATGCCACATTAGTTAAGTGTTGGAATTCTAACTCAGGATTGCAAGGGGGTATGCTAGGTTACCCCAAGGTAAATTAACAAACAAATTATCCCTAAGTGGACAATCGTAAGGGTTTGAGAGGGAGACAGAAGATTGACATGTGGTGAGGGAGAGAGATTTGTTGTTTTATAATTGCATGAACTAAGAGAACTAGGGTTAGCCTTTCTTTTAGAATTAATTTGATGGCTAGGATGCACTCCTAGTGCATTCCTAATAGGAATTATTTGTTGAGATTAATATGTAATCTCGAATATTACATCTAATGTTTATTATTGCAAGTTGAGAGAAAATACTAAATTATTGCAAGCAATTAACAACACACATAATGGGATTAGGAGTTGCCTCCTTCCTATTATGGTATGGACGGGCACCATGGTGGGATGAGTCATGGTTGTCCACCCATATTAGGTTTCTTCTCCTTTTCTTAATATGTTGTGCAATTAAACATTGCACCAATCTAATTTTTGTTTCTTATTTTCAAATTTATTTATCACCAAAATAATACCAAGATGTCGTAATCTTGACGCCCATATGACATATTTCATAGTCAAGATGTGGATCTATAGAAACAAGTGTACTTATATATTTAAGCATGACCACTGGAGTGAATGTATCATCGTAGTTGGTGCCTTCTCCCTATGTGTATTCCTTGGCTACAACTAGTGCCTTGAAGGTCTCGACCTTCCCATCAGGTCTCCTCTTTTTCTTGAAGATCCATTTGCACCCATTGGGTTTGCCCCCTTGGGTTCATCCTCTAGGATCCATACATTATTCTTGTGCTTAGACTTTATTTCTTATTTCATAGATAGCATCCATCTATCCATATTATAATCCATGAGTGCTTTATAAAATGAAGTCAGATTATTGTCAGACTCTTCCAATACATCAAATTCATACCTTTCAGGTGTAACCATCCTCTAACTCTTTTTAAGAGGTACGGGTGTTTCATCTTCATTTATATCTTTAGTTTCCTAGTTCACAAATCTATATATCCTAAAAGGACTATGAGAGTTCCTTTACTTTTCCTTGACTTTTAAGGTAGTCATCCTCCAGGAAGTAGGCATACCTAGTGATAAATACCCTTTAAGTCTCAGGGTCATAAACTGGTATCCAATAATGTGCTTCACATAAACAATCGAATAGCCGATTTTATTGCAAAATTTCATCTTACTTGCATCAATGTCATTTTGATGGACCAAGCAACACCAAATCCTCAAGGGTATAACACTAGGCTTGGTTCCAAACCAAAGCTAATGAGAGATTTCGGGTATACACTTCCTAGGAATTTTATTAAGGATATATATTGCAGTCTCTAATGAATATCCCTACAAACTAAGAGGTAAATGCGCTTTAATGATCATTCATATGACCATATCCATTATTGTCCGATTGCATCTTTCAACAACACCATTTAGTTGGGTAGTTTTAGAAGGATTGATATTGGATATAATTACTCCCTCTTTAAGATATTTCTTGAATTTATTTGAGAGGTACTCGCTAGCTCGATTGGATCGGATCCTTTTAGTCTTCCTATCAGTTTGGGTTCACTACAAGCAATGAATTATTCGAACTTTTCAATGGTTTCATGACAGAATAGGAAGATAAACCAGTATTTCAAATGGTCATCAATAAAAGTCACTTATTATCGATATCTATTTCGAGTCGTGGTACTGAAGGGACCACATATATTTGTATAAATTATGTTAATTTTACCTCCGCATCATGTACCCTTATTTTGTATGGATTCTCTGGTCATTTTACCTCGAATACAAAGTGACATCAGTGTGTATTAGGCAATGAAAATCTAATGTCCATCTTTTACCAATCAATATATTTTAATAATAAGATAAATAATAAAGACTTTAATGACATATCATGGTTAAATGATCTCCATCCTCTCTCAATTTCAGGATTTTTATTAGAGGTAGGAACATTCATGTCACATTCAATAATTCACAATCCAAAGAGTCCACAAGACTTAGAAAAAACATCTGCAATATGTTTACCTCAATGACATGATAAGTTTTTCACATAACCGAAAGGAATAGACATTTCTAACTAGTTTAGAAACACATATTAAGTTTCTTCTAACATCTGGAACATAGAGACACTCTAGAAATATTAGGACTCTCCCACTATATAACGATAGTCTACATGTCCTAATGGTGATTGCGACAATACTTACATCTGATAAAACTAGATGATGATCTCTCCTTCCTTAATCTTTATGGTTTCCTGAAATTGATGCAATATGAATGTAAGAACTAGAATCAATGGCCCAACTACCTTCTCGTCCGATGAGAAATTTGTTGCAATTATGAAATAGAATTTATACATGTTGGAGCCATACCTTTACCCTTTTCTATGCTTTTTAGGTAATATGGGTAGTTACGGTTTGAATGCCCCAGCATCTTGCAGAGATGACAGACCTTCTTTCTTTGATTCCATGAATGTAAAAGCCTGGGAGGATGTGCCAATAGCTTAGCTCTTCTTCTTCTTCTTTGTTGGACCTTTTTGGAACCCATGCTTTCGACCGCATCTTTCTTTGACATGTGCAGTAGGATTCTTATTTTTCATGATTTTATCTCCATATTTCTTGTACGATATAAGCTCAGTATTATCCAACATAAATGTATTCGTATCACAAAATTGTTGAATACTTTAACACAAATACAACAGAGATAATAGAATGAAGTAGGACTGCATGTCTGCATCGATCTTTTCCTCAAGGGTCTCTAGTACAAAAAATGGACTAAAACAAACAATTTGATTACAAGTTCTCTAACTAAGGTTCCTCCCTACATCTTGTAGCAAATCATATCATTTAGTAGATTATAATATTTTGTGTAGTTCACATCAATGGACATCTTTTCAACGTTATAACCAGGGCACGTATGTGTGCACGTGTTTCTTCAGAAGCACATTTGATAGAGATCCCAATATATAACATCGATTCAGCTAGTGGTCTTCACAAAATTTCTGTTAAAATTTAATTCTTCCATAGATATTGGTCTCTCATGCTTGTCTTGTTTAATATAACTAATGAGATCTACAGAGAAAATAACGTCCAAGTTTCAATGCTAGTTCGAATAATTTGTCATGGTCTATTGGTTGAGATCTAAAAGCTTATGTGTGAGTTCATAGATTTCATATTTGATACTAAAAATGCACTTATTAGAGTATATATGAATGTATATATTTCTATTTTATTTATTCTATTATGGAATTTCAAATCAAAGTTTTCTTTTTTTAATACTTTAGAAGTACATTCCATTTTCCAACTTTTGAAGCAAGAGATATACTTACTACCATATATCTAACAGGACCTAGAATCTCCCATACATCTTTGTTACGCCCTAATAATATGAGAAAATTAACTTGTGTGTAGAAAGCAGAAACTCATTCTTCCTTGTAAGTCCAACTTGCATTTCGCAATTAGGTTTTCGACAATCGAGCCCACCATCTCTAAGGTGGTGTTAACTAGTTTTCAATTGAACCAACCATCTACAAGGATAATACTCGATACGTGCAATCCGATAACTTCTCAATTATATGAGGAACACTATTAGGGTCACTAGGCATGTGGCATGGCTCTTTGTGATGCAAAGCCTAATCCTCATGCTCTTGTACATTGGAGATATTGAAGGATATGGAATAATCCTTAAGCGCATAACATAAGCATAAGGATTATACAATCAAGAACGACTAGTCGTACTAGTGTTCTATGCAACAGAATTTAAAAAAAAAATTATGTGATGAAAGCACATGATCCAAGAACGATTCTCGGATCGTTTCATCTAAACCACACAAGGATAAAGGAATACCTCTAGTAGTGTGGTTGCGATTAAATCTCTATGGAATGAGACCTCTTATCTCAAGTCTGATCCTCGGAGAAGATGCTTGCAAGCGTAGGGATGAGACACATGATCCTCGCAATCCAAGATGCTGATCCGAGTGTGGGAACTCCCGATCTCGTCGCACGAGATCAAATGTATTCTTTGTGAGCAAGGCACGCCAAAGAAAATGGAGAACCAAGAGTCATTGAAGCGACGGCGCAATGAAGAAGTGACGACGTAGACTTCTTCTCTCTAGGGTTAGGTGGACGGCCACCAATGGAGAGAGAGAGAGAGGAAGAGATGGCGTGAATGAAGGGAGAGAGTAGAGAGTTTAGATAGCATGGGGTGCCTTTCTTTATATAATATTTTGGGAGTCCATGGATCAAAATCCATGGACTACACAAAATCAATGGATGTGATTGATTTGTGCTTCTTTTAATGGCCAAGATATCATTGGTAAAAACACAACAATAATTAATTTAATTTAGATTAATCTATTTGATAAATGTAACGTATCTTAATCCTAAATTAAATCAAGATTTTATGGAAATTTTGTATGGAAACACACTCTCCATATTTAGAGTGGATGATAAGCGCACCCGCTACCCTTGTTAATTCAGGCAAATTAATATCCAAATTAATAATAAATGTTTGTTGCAGTCAGATAACGAGAGCGAATATCAAAAACCAATTTTAATTATATTCAAGTTAATTTCGAGCGGCAATTTTTTTACATGGTGGAAGTCCAAGGTCGAACTCAGGGAGGCATCTATCTCCTTAGGTGAATTTTTAGCAAAGTCCAAGTGTGTGATTTTCGAGGAATATTTTTTTGGTCCTTTTTCTATTTTTATGCAAGACACATGCAACAATCAAGCCAATATAAAGTTAAATCAGTTAAGGTATCAAATGAATTCCAAAAATTATAAAAATTGGCCAGATGATGGAATATGATGAAATTAAGCTATCCTATTTTTTTTTTGGAATTTTTCGACACTAAAGGAATTTACTGTGAATTTAAAATTAATGCATGGTGATTTTCACTAATTTAATTTTAATAAATATCAAATCACAGAATTTTAGGGAAATAAAATTATCCTCGATAGATCTAATGATGAGGAATCTAAGAAAATTGTCAAACCATAATTTTAATGTGAAATGAACCTATCAAAATTAAACTAAGGAAATCACGAATTAATTTATTCAGGCCTCGAAATGTGTGCAAATAAGAGGAAAATTTTTGTGCCATGTTAATTTAACTATCTTAGAGCTACTTTGACTTTTTGGGAATTTTTGGAGTTACACAAAATTAACTATTAATTAAAAGGTCCAAATGGGCAAAATATCATAGAAATAAACCAATTAATTAATTTAAATTTCTACTTCTATCACAAAAATATGACAAGTGTCACAAAAGATAAAGGACAAGTTACACTACAACATGCAATTTTTGAAATTCAAAAATGATGAAATATGACACCTAGGGATGCGTGCAAAGAAAGGGGTGTAAATGCAATACATGAAATAAAAATTACATAAAAATAAACATGTTGACAGGGACTTAAATGCATTTACCTATAATGCTTGGAGTGGAATGCAATTTCTCCACGGCTACACGTGCTCCTCACGTGGGGGTGCTTCACAGGGACGGATTTCCAATTTCTGAAAGTTCTGGGGCCTTTTGTGTAATTTACACAAGCGCGCGTGCTGCTCAGGTGGGGCACCTAGGTTCGGGTGGCGTCGGAGGCTCGGGTCGTGGCTCGGGTGCTCTGGAGGTCTGGAGGGAGGCTCGGAGAAGCTCCGGGTGGTCGTAGCCTAGAGGTCGGGGAAGAGGCTCGGACCCGATGTCGTAGCGTGCTCTGGACCTTTGGATCAAGATCGATCCAAAGGCTGTCATGGATGGCGCGTGGTGTGATCAGAGACCGTCAGATCTAAGTTGATCTAACGGTGCCTGGAGAGCGATGGAGGGGGGCAACGTGGCGGGATGCTGACCGTAGGATCGAAGAGAGATCCAACGGCGATGTGTTGCTCCGGTCGTGGGCGATGTAGCGGGCTAGGGACCGTTCGATCAAGATGATCGAACGGTGGCTGGAGCTTCATCCTCAACGTTCCTCTGCCACCTACAGAGGAGTTGGCAGGGCTACGACGATGGTTGCTCTGCTCCGCCCGATCCTCCTGACGTCGGTGAAGCTCTCCAGCGGCTCGGATATATCCCGGAAGATACGCGGCAGTGCGGCGAATCTCCAGGTGGCTTCAGAAGCGGAAGTGGGGTGCTGGAGCACCGTGGCGATGAAGCACGAAACTAGCTCCGATGAGCTTTCGGCCGATGGTTGACTTGAGTACCTGCAGGTGTTAGGGGTAGCCGAAGCACGTGGGGGAGTTCGTGGAGATGTGGGGAGTGACGGCGAGGCCTAATCGAAGTGAAGGGATGTCCGGCGATGGTGCTCTGCCCAGGTGGCGGAGCTGGAGCTGATGGAAGGTGAAGTGAGGTGTCGGAGGACGATAAATTTACTGCGAAGGTCAGAGCTCCGTCGCGGAGCTCAGCGAGGTGAAAGCAGAGCGAAAGGATGAAGGTGGAGCGCGAATAAAATTTGAGAACTCAAATGAAGATCAAGGGAAGATGGAGGAGGTTACCTGGGGTTTGGAGCTCAGATTGGAGTTCCAGGTCGTCGCTCGAGGGATCGGTAAGGTCCCGAGCTCAAGCAGCTTCGCGGAGGAGGGCTGCGACACGGCGGAGCTCACCGTGGATCTCGTCGGAGAAGAAACCGATCGTCGCTCGATGAGGCACTCGATTCCTATCACCAAAAGAACGCTCTTAGCTCAAGTAACTTCTCTGGGGTGGCAGATGGGTGTGAAGATGGCCAGTGATCGAGTACTTATAGGATGAAGTCGACGGTCGGGCTGGTGACGAGGTGAGGTTAGTGGGGTTCGTGGAGCGTCTCCGGTGGTCATCATGGAGATAGAGGGAGTTGGCGAGGATGAGGGAAGAGTGGGGGTGATCGTGGCGGTGTTGGTGGTCGGCGAGGGTGGTTGGCGTGCGACCGAGAATAGAAAGGGGCAAGCCCCTCACGCAAGCTCGAGAACGTGGGAGAGAGGGGCGCTGGAGGTGGAAGACAAAGTCCTCACCGTTGGATCTTGTGATACAACGATGGAGAAGAGGGCGGGAAGGGGCGGTTAGGATTAGATCTGGGGCGTGTTGATCAAGGGCCATGGACTGACAACGTGGCGCAGCGGAGGTGAGGCGCTGACGAGCGGTGGATATTAGATTAGGGCTTCGATCGGGCGGTTGAAATTAAAGCGCTATTAGACGGTGCAGATCGAAGCGCTGAAGGCGTGATCGAAGGGCTTAAGATGTGACGCGTGGCGCACTGTGGTGAAGTCGCTAATGGATGGCCCAGATCTGAGGCGGGTTGGGATCGAACGGTGATGAATAAAGGCGCACGTGGAGTGGGTTGGGCCGTTGGATTCAAAGTGAAATCCAACGGCTGAGAGCAGAGGTGGCTAGGGCAAGGGGAGCGGGCCGCGTGGCGCAACCAGAGGGTGCCACATGGCCAGCTGTGATAGGCTGAGACTGGAAATGAATGTAGAGAGAGAAGGAAGCCGAAGTTGGAAAAACTAAAAACATGAAAGTTGTAGATCTTGATGAGATCTACAAGTTTCATGTTGACTAAAGATGGAGATGAGGTCAACTATGATACAAAAATATAAATATACACAAATATAGTATACATAGTGTACATAGAGGCCCAAAAACCCAACTTTTTCCTATGAGCTCCAAATTGGATGAAATTAGACTCATTTTAAAGGTCTTTTAATGTGTAATAAACTTAAGGTGAGTAGACCTATTTTGGAGGTAGCATGAAGGAATTATGGGCTTTCTAAGGATCATGGATTCTAGGTCTTTATTAGATATTTTACATACGGGATTCCTGATTTTCTTCCTTATATTATTAACTACAGGTGTACATAATATAAGGGAGGTGTTATTTTAATAGCTGAAAAATTTACAAGTGATCTTGGCTTCTTAGTTAATGCAAAATGTGAATGCTAAAGTGCATGTATTATGAATGCATGTATGAATGCTATTCATGCGTTATAAAGGGAAATATGCATCTATTTACATGGGAACAAGCTTCTATTTTCAACTTTTAGAGTGATGAATCACGGATTCATCAACCCCCTATACTTAAACCTTGCTCATCCCCGAGCAACTAAATGAAATGCAAGAGTGAAATGATTTTGGGTTCCATACCAAGGTCATGAACAAAAGTTGAAAATGAGGCTTGACTCGACCTTTGGATTAATTGTGTGGCAGAACTATTGGGGCCTGAACTTAAGACCTAACAGGCTTCAAGTTCCACAAATCTTCTATTCAAGACTCCTCAATAGTCAGGTCAGAACAGATCCTCAAACGCATATTTCTGATGACTATGATTCTTACTTGTACTGTGTAAGTGAAATGTAACTCTTCACACCATAAATGACTCGGAACCAGCCTCCTCTAACAAGGTAACTCAATAACCCGGTCCAATAACTATTTCCTCGAGGAGCGGGGTATTCCCTTCTATGTTCAAGTGTGACCAGCTCAAGAGGAGGGGGTAGAAAAAATAATGGACGGTAGCCAGTGTAGCTACCTATCTCGGGATGCCTGACAAGTGTAGCCAAGTCATTTAGCTGCAGACTTCTTGCTAGTATACAAACTCCGACTGGTATTTTTTTTCACTTGGACCTGTCTGCTTTTTTTGGAGTTCTTGCTTTTTTTTAAATCCATACAAGGTGTAGCAAGTACATCAGGAGTTTTTCCTCTTGAGACGATAGACTATCCCTCTTTTGAAGCATTATTGCAACCCACAACATCCCGTCCTTAGACGTCAACACTACCAGACTAGGTTGAGACGCACTACCCTCCCTAGAGGAGGACGGATGTTTCCACCCGTGTGCTACTCCAAGCTAAAGGATTCTACCTCCTCACCACCTCATCAATGACGAGCTACGTGCATTGTGCTTGTCCAAATTAGGTCACTTTCTATAAGAATCATGCGTGTGCGCGAGATATTCTATTTAGACTAATTAAGATGACATGTGAACATTGACTTGCGAACTCAAAGAATTAAGTCACTTGACCTGAGAAATCATAACTCCAACTCCTATATGGTTCCTCTGAAATTAGGTGGATTAAGGTCAAATCAAGCCCATCCTCAATATTTACTCATAACTTAGTTCTGAATCCACTAGCTTTTCACCTTGCATATGCAAGATATGCAGATGAGATGGTATGTAGATGAATGAAATGCAAGACCCTTTTTTTTAAATGCAAGGGTGATATGCAAGAGTAAATAAGAAGCTTTTATTTTCAACATTTTTGTTTTTTTATTTTCTAGTATACAACAGTTTTTACAACAATTTTTAGTTTGTAATAATATTCATAGTATACAAGCTTTATTTTCTTTGGTATACATCTTATTTTATAACAAATTTTACAAAAGTATGTTTTACAAGAATTTTACAATTTTTATACAAGTATTAGTTATACAATTTTTTTCCCAATTTTTACCCACCCCATAAATATTTCATAATATATACAAAAATACATGAAAATACGCGAAAATACGAGCTATGGGTAAAGTACCCCCCCCTATACTTAGCATGTGCTATGTCCTCAGAGCACGAAAAGCTACTAAAAAAACGTAGCTCGTGCTACGCTTAGGAGAGCTAACATTACAAAAAGTATAGAAGTCTCTCCGCCACCCTATAATTAGGCTCTGGCAGCCTAAGTGTAGATAAAGATCAAAAATGGGGCGGACGAGGGCAAGAGGTGAAATGGATGAGTATATACATGGCGGGTGAAATGGATGAGTATGTACATGGCGGTCATCGGTCCCCCCTATACTTAAGCTCTAGTCAACCTAAGTATAGGACATGAGTGAGTATGAGGACCGATGTGATCTGGAGGATGTACAATGAATAGATCGGGTCACACTCCCCCCTATACTTAGGATCTGATTATCCTAAGTATAGTCATAAAATGAAATGAGATGAGCCGGGGCGAGTGATTCGGATCACTGAGGAGGGAGGGAGAAAAGTATATACAAGAAAGAGTGAAAATATACAGGGATTAAGAAGGTTTGTGACGAACCTTCTTGCGGACGCGAGGAGGTGGATAATATACATATGTTTTGCTATCGGAATCGTCCTCAGATGAATAATAGTGAGGTGTAGGGTTCATCCAACGAGTGTCGACACATGGCTGCTTGCTTAGATAAGGCTTGAGAACAGCCGAACTGAGCTCACTCATATAAATCACCTTATCCGGACCAGATGAGGACTCCTCAGAAAATTCCTTCACCGGTGTGTTGAAGGAAACTTTCTTAGTCGGTTTTCTAGAACCTGAATCATTGAGAGGGAGATGAGAGAGACGTGCCTTGAGAGGTTCGGGGGAACATCTCGAGGAATCAATTCTCGACTTCCTCTAAATAGATAGCCGACTAGAAGAGGGAGCAATCATGTTTTTATGTGGAGTCAATTTTGTCTGGGTTATGTCCTTATAAGGTCTGGGTCGTGGTGTGGTGCTGACTATGGTTTCCTCATCAGACGAGTCACCATATAGATTGTAATATTCCTGAAGGGTCAGCACATGTCTCGGGAAGGTTCTAGTGGTCTCAGCTGCCTTGGCATTATTGGACTCTTGTGTTGGATCATCAAAATGGTCAAGGCAATCAACAAAGGTTATGTCCGACTTAATGTTAGCCTCTGGTCTTGAGTCCTCCTTGAAAGTTGTCACGGTGATGGTGCAAGCAGTTGATGAAGTGAAGATGTGGGGAGTCTCAGAACAAACGGTCGTCCGGGTAGTAGGTCTCTCAGGTGTAGCACAGAGGTGGGACTCATATACCTCTTGATGGTCACAACTGTCAACGGATGTGCGGGTCACCTTAGAGTAAAGTGTATCAAAGAATGGGTGAGGTCGAAGTGCTCCCAATGCTGAAAAGTCAATCTCCCGAGTCTCGCATTCTATAGTCACCTTAGCTGAGGCTATGAACGGATTCCCGAGAATAATCGGAGACTAGGAAAACTCTCCTCAGTGCTCGATGTCAATGATCGTGAAGTCCACCTGGAATAGAGCACCATGGAAAGTAATGATGATTGAAATGTTTCCTCTAGACCCTTTGATGGATCGATCAGCCAGCTGAACGATCTCTCTTGACTTTCTGATTGGTCTGAGTTTTAGCTTGTCAAACACTGAGGTCGGGAGGATATTTATCGGTGAGTCATCATCGATTCTCGCATGGGTGAAGATGGTGTCTTTGATTTCACACTCAACTTGGGGCAACCGCTTCACTCTGCGGCTCTTGGTTTTTCTCCCCATGACCAAGGAGGTGGCCATAGACACTATGTGGCTCTCATTCCTTATTCTCTTAGTATCCGACCTCTTGGGCATCAATTTACTCTTTACAAATCTCTTGAGGTCGGGAAAGTGATCTATGGCTTTTATTAAGGGAAGTTTGAAAATCAGTTCTTCATCGAGTGCATCCCTTATGACAGGATCCATTTTTTTATATCTTTTTCATTTTCAATTTTTATGTAGGTTTTTAGTTTTTCAATTTTTTGGGTGTTTTTGGTAGATGAATGATCATACTCTGGATTGAAGGTTGGTGGTCAGTAGAAGAAGGAGATAGAATGGACTCCAGCTGTACAGAGGGTGCGGGTTCCCCGATGTTTGCTTTGTTTTCAACCTCAAAACTACTCATGTCTTTTCTCACTTTTATACCCAGGCTGGCAGAAATTGAGTGTAATATTCCCATGACATCTCTCAACTCTTTACCATATGATTCATTTTTCTTAATAAGTCTAGAGATGTCATCCTCCACAAAATTCCCATGACAAATCATGGGAGAGTTCTGCTCAAGTGCAGGATACTGCTGAGATATTGAGGTCTCATACTCAACATACCTAGACTCTGGCATGTAATGTTGGGTCCAGTATGGACCATCTAGATGGCAAATATAGGTCGGAGCCTCATATGATGAAATGGGGACCGATAAGTCTAGCTCATGAGTTCAATATTCTGAATGTATAGGCTCTCCGAATAACGGCGGGTTAATGGAAGCTTGATCACTAAAGTCAATCAAGTCTGGGAAATCATGATGTTCAGGCCTCTCCATTCGGGTTGTTTGATCGACCAAGTTATGCCCTAAGATCAAGTAAGGATGTGTATATGTAAATTGTTGTATGGTCCCTACTTGAGGTGAAAATGAGGTTTGTGGGGGCATATAATTTTGCCAGTCATCTATCTCGGCAGTGGCTTACTCTTCATTTGATTCTTTGATAAATGCAAGCTCTCGAGAGTAAGGACGGTCAGTCCAAGGTGGAAGTGGATCCGGAGTGTTAGAATATGGAGTAGGTGAGAAATGCGAAGAAGTGGAGAAGTCATTCGAAGTTCTGACTTCATAATCGGATTGAAGTGGAACCGACCACGAGTACGGGTCTCCCGTGGATGGCAGAGGATACATGGAAGAAGGAAAAGGTGAAGATGAACGGTATATGGTCGAGAAGGAATGACCAGAGGTCACAGGGTATGGGGACCAATATCCCGACATCTTGAAGAGGAAATGATGAAAGCAAAATGGGGTAGAAAATGCGCAGTTACGCAGGATAACACACACAAACAGACACGAAAACAAACACAAGAGCAAACCCGGAGTTCACACTCAACACGGTGAGGGACCCGAAACTGTAGTCTTGTTCATTTTAAGTTTGAATTTTCAGACAAGTAGCAAAGGTTAGGCGACCTATAGGGGAGTCGGCTAAAAAGCCGGATGCGTCTCCCCTGTTTAAACTGTCGCCTAAGATACCGCCGGTCCTTCCTTTCGTCGCTCCTATCCGGAGTTGATGGACTCAAAGACCATGCCCCTATCTACCTGCAAACAGGCGGAGGCTGACAAAGCTGGGCCTTGTCGCGAAGTACCGTTGGTTCGCCCCTGACTACCCGTGAATAGGAGGAGGCTATTTGGTACTAGTCAGTGAATCTGAAAATATTCAACTCGTGATATTTGCTAGGATCAGTTGGCCCGAGATATGGAAGGTGGGGATTTGGGCTCTGTCTTAAGGTGTTCACACACACTAAAGTACCCTCACTCAGCCTGAAAACATGATTGGGGTTACTCTCCCGCAAAAAAGGGTTAATTTTAGTCATTTTTTGTCCAATTCAATTAGCAGTCCTGATTTTAAAGATTAGTTGTCACTGATATTAATCCACACAAGCAATCACGTCTACCGTCCAATCCCAATTCCTTTATCCTTGGTTAGAAAACAGAGAGAGAGAGAGAGAATCGGAAAAAGTTGATGCAATCGAGAAACGATGATGAATGCTTGAGTAAGAAGACTTACAGTGCCTCCAGCTCTCTACAATGTGGGATGCAGTACTGAATTGAAAATTTACACTAAATGAATGCAATCGATGAAAAGCCGCTCCTAGACAGGCAGTTCTATTGGCGAGTGAAGCACAGGTTCAATTTGACTAGATTTACGGTCGAAGTGTGTCTTTTAAGTGACTGTGTGGTCCTAAAAGTTACGAGCACAAGCAAACCCTAGAGTGGCTCGAGGAGTCGCTAGTGCAAGCCTATTCTAAAAATTCAATCCACACAGCAGACAGGGACACGATTCCACTATGTTTACACGCGAGAGAACCCAAACGGAAACCGCTGTAAATGCAGACATTTTTTTAAGTTATAAAAAATCTCCTTGACGTCCAACAACCAACTTGATCCAAGAATCGTCGGCCTCCGATGCACTTCGAGATGCGTCCACTTCAAGAAAGCCGCTCCAAGTCCACCGGGCCCTCGCACAAAAAGATGCAAAAATGTCAGAGGAAAATATATACATAAATGGTCAGAAAAATAATTAAATAAGAAATGGATAATTACAATGCGGCTCGGGGGTCAGACTACCCGGGGATAGAAAATCAAACAATCAGAATTTCACTGCAAATTAACCTAAGCCATGCCTCCTCGGCAAAGGCGCCATTTTGATAAGCGCTCCCGCTACCCTTGTTAATTCGAGCAAATTAATGTCCATATTAATTACTAATGTTCGTTGTAGTCGGATAACGAGAGCGAATAAAAAACACCACTTTCAATTATATTCAAGTTAATTTCGAGCGGCAATTTTTTTACTTGGTGGAAGTCCAAGGTCGAACTCATGGAGCCATCTGTCTCCATAGGTGAATTTTCAGCAAAGCCCAAGTGTGTGATTTTCGAGGAATATTTTTTTTGGTCCATTTTCTATTTTTATGCAAGACACAAGCAACAATCAAGCCAATATAAAGTTAAATCAGTTAAGGTATCAAATGAAGTGCAAAAATTATAAAAATTGGCCAGATGATGAACTATGATGAAATTAAGCTGTCCTAATTTTTTTTGGAATTCTTCGACCTAAAATGAATTTACTGTGAATTTAAAATGAATGCAGGGTGATTTTTACTAATTTAATTTTAATAAATACCAAATCACAAAATTTTAGGGAAATAAAAATATCCTACATAGATCTAATGATGAGGAATCTAGAAAATTGTCAAACTTTAATTTTAATGTGAAATGAACCTATTAAAATTAAACTAAGTAAATCACCAATTAATTTATTCAGGCCTCGAAATGTGTGCAAATGAGATGAAATTTTTATGCCATGTTAAGTTAAATATCCTAGAGCTACTGTGATTTTTTGGGAATTTTTGGAGTTATAGAGAATTAACTATTATTAAAAGGTCCAAATGGGTAAAATATCACAGAAATAAACCAATTAATTAATTTAAAATTCTACTTCTATCGCAAAAATATGACAAGTGTCACAACAGATAAAGGACAAGTTACACTACAACATGGAATTTTTGAAATTCAAAAATGATGAAATATGACACCTAGGGATGCGTGCAAAGACAGGGTTGTAATTGCAATACAAGAAATAAAAATTACATAAAAATAAACATGCTAACAGGTACTTAAATGCAATTTCCTATAATGTTGAGGGTGAAATGCAATTTCTCCACGGCTACACGTGCTCCTCACGTGGGGGTGCTTCACAGGGACCAATTTACAATTCCTAAAAGTTTTAGGGCCTTTTATGCAATTTACCCAGGCGCACGTGCTGCTCACATGGGGCGCCTAGGTTCGGGTGGCGTCGGCGGCTCAGGTCGTGGCTCGGGCGCTCTGGAGGTCTGGAGGGAGGCTCGGAGAAGCTCCGGGTGGTCCGAGCCTAGAGGTCGGTGAAGAGGCTCGGACCCGATGTCGTAGCGTGCTCTAAACCTTTGGATCAAGATCGATCCAAAGGCTGTCGTGGATGGCGCGTGGCGTGATTAGAGACCGTCAGATATAAGCTGATCCAACGGTGCCTGGAGAGCGATGGAAGGGGGCGACGTGGCGGGATGCTGATCGTAGGATCGAAGAGAGATCCAACGGCGATGTGCTGCTCCGGTCGTGGGCGACGTAGCGGGCTAGGGACCGTTCGATCAAGATGATCAAACGGTGGCTGGAGCTTCGTCCTCAACGATCCTCCGCCACCTGCGGAGGAGTTGGCGGGGCTCCGGTGATAGTTGCTCTACTCCGCCCGATCCTCCTGACGTCGGTGAAGCTCTCTAGGGGCTCGGATATATCCCGGAAGATACGCGACGGTGCGACGAAGCTCCATGTGGCTTCAGAAGCGGAAGAGGGGCGCTGGAGCACCGTGGCGATGAAGCATGAAATTAGCTCCGATGAGCTTCCGGCCGATGGTGTAATTGAGTATCTGCAGGTGTTAGGGGTAGTCGAAGCACGTGGGGGAGTTCGTGGAGATGTGGGGAGTGACGGCGAGGCCTAATCGAAGTGAAGGAATGTCCGACGATGGTGCTCTTCCCAGGTGGCGGAGCTGGAGCTGATGGAAGGTGAAGTGAGGTGTCGGAGGGCGATAAATTTACTGCGAAGGTCAGAGCTCCGTCGCGGAGCTCGGCGAGGTGAAAGTGGGGCGAAAGGATGAAGGTGGAGCGCGAATAAAATGGGACAACTCAAACGAAAATCAAAGGAAGATGGAGGAGGATACCTGGGGTTTGGAGCTCCGATTAGAGTTCCAGGTCATTGCTCGAGGGATCGGTAAGGTCCCGAGCTCAAGAAACTTCGCGGAGGAGGGTTGCGACACGGCGGAGCTCGCCGTGGCTCTCGTTGGAGAAGAAACCGGTCGTCGCTCGATGTGGCACTCGATTGCTATCACCAAAAGAACGCTCTAAGCTCTAGGAACTTCTCTGGGGTGGCGGATGGGTGTGAAGATAGCCGGTGATCGAGTATTTATAGGATGAAGTCGATGGTCGGGCTAGTGACGAGGTGAGGTTAGTGGGGTTTGTGGAGCGTCTCTGGTGGTCATTATGGAGATAGAGGGAGTTGGCGAGGATGAGGGAAGAGAGGTGGTGATCGTGGTGATGTTGGCGGTCGGCGAGGGTGGCTGGCATACAGCCGAAAATAGAAAGGGGAAAGCCCCTCGCGCAAGCTCGAGAACGTGGGAGAGAGGGGCGTCGGAGGTGGAAGATGAAGTCCTCACCGTTGGATCTTGTGATCCAACAGCGAGGAAGAAGGCTGGAAGGGGCGGTTAGGATTATATCTAGGGCGTGTTGATAAAGGGTCGTGGAGCGACTACGTGGCGCAGCAGAGGCGAGGTGCTGACGAGCGGTGGAGATAAGATTAGGGCTTCGATCGGGCGGTTGAAATTAAAGCGCTATTGGATGGTTCATATCGAAGCGCTGAATGCGTGATCGAAGGGCTTAAGATGTGACGCGTGGCGCACTGTGGTGAAGGCGCTAATGGATGGCCCATATTTGAGGCGGGTTGGGATCGAACGATGATGGATAATGGCGCATGTGGAGTGTGTTGGGCCGTTGGATTCAAAGAGAAATCCAACGGCTGAGAGCAGGGGCGGCTAGGGCAAGGGGAGCGGGCCGCGTGGCGCAACCAGAGGGCGCCACGTGGCCAGCTGTGATTGGCTGAGACTAGAAATGAATGTAGAGAGAGAAGGAGGCCGAATTTGGAAAAACTCAAAACATGAAAGTTGTAGATCTTGATGAGATCTACAAGTTTCATGTTTGACCAAAGATGGAGATGAGGTCAACTATGATACAAAAATACAAATATACACAAATCTAGTATACATAGTGTACATAGAGGCCCAAAAACCCAACTTTTTCCTATGAGCTCCAAATTGGATGAAATTAGTCTCATTTTAAAGGTCTTTTAATGTGTAATAAACTGAAGGTGAGTAGACCTATTTTGGAGGTGGCATGAAGGAATTATGGGCTTTCTAAGTATCATGGATTCTAGGTCTTTATTGGATATTTTACAAATGGGATTCCTGATTTTCTTCCTTATATTATTAACTACATGTGTACATAATATAAGGGAGGTGTTATTTTAATAGGTGAATAATTTACAAGTGATCTTGGCTTCTTATTTAATGCAAAATGTGAATGCTAAAATGCATGTTTTATAAATGCATGTATGAATGCTATTTATGCGTTATAAAGGGAAATATGCATCTATTTACTTGGGAACAAGCTTCTATTTTCAACTTTTAGAGTGATGAATCACGGATTCATCAGTGGACGACCACCAATTTCCATAGAGAATTGGTGGTCGTCCATCCTTCCATTATGGAAGGGTGGATTTCCATGCAATCCCATGTAATCTTGTTGAGATTGCATGATTCAATGGAAATCTCCATGTTGTAAATTATTCTACAAAAATAATTCGAAAATATTGCAATCTTGCCACTGGATATTTGTTAATCACATTCACAATCCAAAATAAAATGTGACTTACATTTTCAATTAATTATTAATTGTGAATCCAATTCAGACAAATAACCAATAAACAAATAAAATTCATAATAAGCTCTCTAATACATTATAAATCACATTTATAATATATTATTAATAATTGGATATTGCTATCCACATTTTTCTTATCCATAATAATTAAATCACATTAAATTACATTGTTATTCACATGCATCCTAATGGTGTGAATCAAATTCACATCACTCAAGATAATTAAATCATATTTAATTATCCATTTCTCATTGCTTAGACATAATTCAACTTTGGAATTATTCTTGAACTCTTTCAAGAATAATATGATTTCTCCGCAGATACATGGAGATAAGGATAGGGTGATTGTACTGTTCCATGTATGGTGACTTGGATGTTGTGATCACATTTCAAATCCAGATCTCACGGACCTCTTATATATGCTTGATTAAATCAAGAAAGCAAATATAATCTTCCCATTGCATCTGAATCTCATTCAGATCAATGTCCAACACTTTGATAAAGATCAGATTACTTCTCTACTGAGAGGAGTCACTAAAATCCAAACATGTTTCATTACTTCCTTGGAATGGAAGCGTCATGGTTATACAATCGTTTATGATCACATCACCCTCAGGTATTCCTAATACATCTACATCCTACAAACTAGAAGGCCTATGATAAACCCAAAGATATAGATGAATTTTGCACTGTCGTCTTTAGGGTTTAATCATCAAGTTTGTCAATCTTGGTCATTGGGATTTGGTATCGATCATATGCTTTCCCAAAGCATATATCATACCTTCAAATTCTTGTCATGATTCCAAAGCACGATTACTATGCATGGAATTTAATCGGTCCTTATACCTCATGTGTGAGCTCATGTCTTACGGTTCACAAGTGAACCAGTATGATCCCTTTGAGAGTTCATGTTACTCATATGTCCTTACATGCACACCAGCTCGTTGGTATGTAGACCTTGGTTAGGTCATCAACCTATTGGTCTGCCAAATGTATACACTTAGACATATAGTAACACATCGGTCTCTGGCCATAGGATGTGTGCTGATATTGTGACATTATTCAACATAGGACTTAGGTTATCTCGATCTTGTTAAGTCAACCCTTTGACCTAATTAATTTGACACCTCCAAATTACTATTCTCATGCAGAGGACCTACATCATGAAGTCGGTCAGATATCATCCTTAACGAGAAAGGATTGCAATCTCCTACTCAGGTTGGAGATCATCTCTTAATAATCATTTGACGGTGCTTGATGAGTCCTCTATCTAACTCCTTAGATATTCATCCAAGCACGAGCCTTTATGATTCAGTTAATGAATCAACAGCTGTATGATTATCAAGACAACCATGGTGCATTACCCTAATTGTAAGGAGGGACCTTAAAGTGCATTCATTCATTTAATCTCAGAAAGGGAGTGAAATAATCAATAACTTTTACTGATAAAATCGTATATCATAATACCATTTATTGGAAGAATGGTTGGCCTCGACCTTGCATGGCTAACATATATGACTTCCCATAATAGTCTCATCATACAATCCATGATGACAAATCCTTCTCCTAGATGGGAGATCATGGATGTCATCTTACAATCCTCCATATCTCGTTTAAATTATGATTTACCATTTTGAGTCATATTCTCAAGAACAATCCTTCCCAGGGACTTATAGTCTTATTAGTAGTAGACTTTGTATTTATTGGATTAAGTTAATTTAATATTATAAATGAATCATTAATCCGATGCAACCAACAAACAAATCTTCCTTGATATTACTCTACAATACACATCCTCACTAGTAGATTTTATTCATATTTAGTTGTTAACCATACGCATAGATTTCTCATGCCACCCTTCCTTGAAACGGATCCGACCGTGTTGTACAAACTATGCTTAAGAGGAGCGCTTCCACTGCCAATTTTGTGCATGGCACCAATTGGGTAACCCGTGAGTGTATACATGCCTAGACACCATCATTGTTCTAATTCAGGACAACATAATTGGTACAAATTGTACTAGAGGTTTTACCGATCTTTCCATCGTGTATGATACTATTTATTAATCACTAATGAATACTCAGGGAGGCTACAAAATTCTTGAGGGTTATTCAAATAATTGAAAAATCAATGAAAAAATAAAGTAATCTTAATTTTATAACCATTTTTATTTCGCTAAATTTCTAGTCATATCAAGCAATCAAGTTGTTTTGCGTGAACATTGTTAAAATACAACTATTGTAGTTTTCAATTTAGGGTTTGCCATGAAGCAAACATTCAATCAAGTTGTTGTTTATCAGTTATTTCTCTAAATAAACTATACAATATCTAATCAAGAATGTTTTCCATAATTATATGATTTATTTTGAGTAGAAAACACAATAAAATCCATTATCTAGATGAATCTTCTGACTCAATCACACTGATTATTGAAGAAATATGGCAATCACACTCAGAATCGTGCAAAATAAATTTGAGAGATTTGATTCATGACATAATTAATATGTTTTTATCATGTTTCATGATATGAAAACAGTAACTAAAATTCATTAAGTTGCAATTACTAAATTCATGCAAAAACAAGACATTGTAAGGACTTTTCACATCCATGTTAATGTTTGATTGTTTCCAACCTTTGGTGAAACTCTTGATGACATGTTTGAATATTCTAAAAAAATACTGGGAAAAATAAAAAATTAGTGGATTGGTAGAAACACCAAGATATGCAAAAGATTAGTAATAAGACATTGTAAATATCAAAAGAAGTTAGTTAAGGTATTTCTACGTAATTAAAACGAATCATAATAAGGACATTAAAATAGTAGAAATGATCAATGAAGTACTTATCCACGATTCCGAGCTAGAGTATGTTCTTATACACTGATTAAACAAATAACTATCAAGAATGTGTTAATTCCTTTTTCTATTTTATTTATTTTTAAGAATATCAAAACAAGAATAGGAACAAAAAATATGAGTGTAGAATGAATGACAAAAACAAATAAGAAACAAGAAAAGAATTTCATTTATTTGTTTTTCCTACATACATACATAATTTTTATACATATATAAATTTAATGATTCATGGAATAATTTCTCATTCTTTTTCGTAATCAAAAGATATGTACTGAAATAAAATTTTTTTGATCCAACAAGTATTTTATTGAATGTTTGACCCTGTAGAGTATGTTCATTGGTTGAAGTAGTGGTTGTTGCCGGTGACTTATTCCTTCCATAAAGTGTTCAATGGGGAAGCACTTCCTAATGAAAGAGTGTTATAATCTGACATTCACTTTCCTCAATCATGCTTTCATTTTGATTGCATTCAAAGTATTTGAGATGACTTTGTTTAAGAGCATCTTATCTTTAATTACTTGCACACACCATATTATACATGGTCCACTCGTCCACAAAAGTTGCAGAAACGAAGAAGACCCTCGTACTTGAGAGGGAGAGCCAACCTTTGCCATCAAATTTATGATTTTCAAAAAGGGTATCTTGCTTCGATATTGAGACGGGTTTTACGAACATCGACCCAAAAGGGAGAGTACGTAAACTTGTGATCATCTTTTGAGAGATTAAGCCTCTCTTTTATAATAATATAAAATTAGAATTTAAACAACACGGAGATATATTCAATATCACGGTCCACTAGTAACTGAACTCTTGTCTTCCCGCATCTTATGCTCATTTTCTGTATGTGCAGCATATAGGAAGTTTTCCTAGATTTTTTGGGCTGATGTATAACTGGAATCAAAATTTGAAACCGTTGCATTTTGAGAAATTTCTTTCTTGGTATGCAACAAATTTTCAAGGTAATTGATAAGTTCTTGTTACAAAAAATTGTTAAAATAAAAATAATAGAGTAACATTAATATAAGAACGAATGGGTGACATACATACAGTTCTTCCCAACATAAAGTGGGAGGGGGATGATGGGAGGCCACAATACCTCACGAATCAAGGAATGGTAAGAGTTGAATCATATCCGACAAAAACAAGACTTGTTATGCATGCCAAATGTCAGCGGAATTCTAAAAAATATCGATGAAATAACATAGCATATGAATAATTACCTCTTCGTTTCATCTTTCTCACATGAGAATAAGGTTTATCTCTTAAAGCATGACCATGATCTCAAAGCCTATAAATGAGGAGTCCTCTTGTCGCACGCTTGATTCGACGAGAGAGCACTTGTGGGCATGTGGATGAGATGTGTGCTTCCCTCAATCCACAGTAACCATACAAGCACGGAATCTCTTGATTCCCTCTCATGAAATCCAACATCTTCTTCAAGAGCACAAGGCATCGAAGAAGATGAAGATCCTTGAGAAATCAATCTGGCAGCACGACGGTTGCACAATAACGATTGTGGTCTCCACAAACCTCATGTGGACTTTCACAAGGGTTGGTGAGGGAAAGAGGGTAGACGTGTGGAGAGAGAGAGGGAGAGAGAGATTGTGTGTGTGGGGGGGGGCGTGTACATGAGCGTGTGCACATGCGCGTGCGCTAATAAATCCATCATTCATTTACTTTTCTTTTGCATTTTATCTTAAAACTTTTAACAAATGCATGTAAATACATATTAATTCTCACATCTTATAAAATAGCATTCATGAATAAAAATGCATTTTTATGCATTAAAAATATGTAAATAAATAAAAGAAAAAAAAGAATAAATAAATAGGGATAGAAGGTAAATATGTGTGTATGTACAATATGCCTAATTAAATATAAATATAGCTGAAAGATATATTTATATAACTTAATCCCTTAGACCATGTCAACATGGATTGGTCGACATACAATAAATTAGAGGGTGATAAGTAAGAAAACAACAAAAGGAATTAATTATGTACATAGAACAATATTATTTATTTATTAAATATTTATCAAAACTTCAACGATTTTGACTTTATTCATTTGTATAAATTTTTCAACAAACTCTTCTCCTATTTGTTCCTAAAATGTACATAAGAATACAAAAATCCTAAAAAAATCCCCAACCATTATGTATGCTAAGAAATTCAACATTCAAATTCCCAATTTATCACATTCCGAATATCATAAATTCTTCATAAAACTTTTATTTTACTATAATCACATTTGAAGTTCATAAACTATTTTTTATCTAATTAATCAAGGTGATTTACTAAAATCGAAGTCTATTTTCAAAGAGTGTATTTTTAGACCAAATGACAATTACGTTTCTAGCAATTTATCTACTATGAACATATTATATATAATATCATTTCGAAATTTTTACCTATTACTTAATATTTTAAATAAATCAAAAAGGCTATTTTTTTAATGAAATTAAATTGAAATTATTTATATACAACAAGAACAACAAAGCCATTCCCCACAATTAAGTAGGGTCGACCACATGGATTCTTCACCACCATTTAGATCTATCTTGTGTCAATCTCGGGTTTATATCCAAAAAAATAAGATCCTTTCATATATTCTCTCTCCAACACTTCTTGGGTCGTCTTCACCCTCCCTTATCAGGCTCAACATCCCAACATTCGCATATCCTAACCGATGCATCAACTGACCTTCTTTGCAAATGACCAAAACTATCTTCAGGGGTTTTCTGACATCTTATCCTCAATCGGAGCTACACAAAATATCTTTCTGATTTCATTATTAAGGATCCAAACTTTATGTGTGTGCCCACACATACACCTTAGCATTTTCATTTATGCTACAACCATTCTTTGCATGTGTCTTTGGTTTACTTGCCAACATTCAGATCCATAGAGCATTGCATGTCTTACAGCTTATTTGTAAAACTTTCCTTTAATTTTTAAAGGAATATTCTTATCACAAAATATAGTAGAGGCTCCTCTCCACATTAGCCAGCCTGCATTTATTCCATTAGTAACATCTCTATCAATTTCCCCATCATGTTGCAAAATAGATCACAGATTCCTAAAATAATCTCTCTTCTTCATGTTATTGTCACCAATCTTTACATTGATTTCTTCACCATAGCTTTCATGAAAGGTGCACTACATATATTCTATCTTATCCCTACTTATATGAAATCCTTTAGTCTCAAACGCATGTCTCCGGACCTCAAGCTTCTCATTTACTCCATCTCCAGTCTAGTCAATCAACACAATATCATCAGCAAATAACATACACCAAGACAACTCATCTTGAATTTGACTCGTCAACTCACCCATAATCAAAGTAAAAGGAATTGGACTTAAAGATGAACCTTGATGTAAACTAATGTTTATGTCAAAATAGCCAGTCTTCCCACACGAGGTACTTACACAGGATAAAGCCCTATCATACTTATCCTTTATGAGATTAATGCATAGGATAGGTACTTGTATCTCCTCCAAAACTCTCTACAAAATCTCTCATGGGTCAGAATCATAAGATTTTCCAAATCAATAAATATCATACAAAGTTTCTTCCTTTATCTATATAAATCTCCATTGTTCTCCTCAGTAAATGTATGGCTTAAATAGTTGAGCGACTTATCATGAATCTGAATTGGTTTATTTTACTTTGGAAACATGCCTCAATCTTCTTTCGATTATACGTTCCTAAATTTTCATGGTATGACTTATCGGCTTGATACCTATGTAATTTAAACAATTTTGAATGTATCCTTTATTCTTATCAAGAGGCCATCCTTTCAATACTATATATTCATAAGCATTTACTCATCCTCCAATCTCCAAGCATTTTCTTACATTGCCAAATAACATTTATATATTCATAAGCCAAGTCAAATCGTGCTCACCTAAAACTCGTACTTCTACATGGATGTCATTTGGTCCTGCACCTTTCGCAGCTTTCATAGCCTTCAAATCCTCCTCTACTTCCTTTCTTTGTATTCGTCTATAGCTTGCATGATTCAAGTCACTTTCAATAATAGGTGGATCACCCAAAGTGATCACTCTATTTCCTTCACCAATGAAAAGTTTATGGAAGTACTCCTCCAATCTAATCTCTCTATCCTTCTAAGTAACAAGTACACGAACTTCCTCATCCTTAATGCATCTCACTTGAGAATGGTCTTAGTTCTTTCTTTCTCTTGCTTTGACCAACCTGAATATATCTTTCTGGCCATCCTTAGAGTCATGATTTTTATACAAAACATCATAAGCTTTTGATTTATAATCGCTTACAACCTTCTTTTCTTCCTTATTTTCTATTTGGTAGTTTGTGATAGTTTCCTCTATTTTTATCCTTAGACATAGCTTTGAAGCATGCTCTTTTAATTTTTAGCTTCTCGTTCCCCCTTCACTCCCCACCAAGCCACCTTTTGACCTGGAGCTCCTCCTCTTTGAATCTCCTAGCATCTCATTGGCTACCTTTCGGAAACAGATACTACTGCATCCCACATCTCGTTTGCACTTCTGCTACAATCCAAAGATATGTCTTCTAAAACCTTCTCTCTGAAGCTCGCTTGCTTCAGAGGAAGATTCCACCATCTAGTTGTAGTGATATTAGGAGCCCTCCTTTTCTTTACCAGCCTTTTTATTTGTACATCCAAGACTAAAAAGCGATGTTGGGTTTTCAGATTCTCTCCTTGGATTACTTTGTGATGAATCTCGGATTCATCACTCTAAATCTCATTTATTAAGCTCAAATCCCTCAAAATCAATAGCATTTCTGCATGCATTTTATCACTAATTTCTGCACAAAATAAGAAAAAAAAAAAGGACCAGTAAATAGCCTAACATCCCAGATTTTTAACTCATTCATGCTAACTCCGAATGACCCAACACAACATCCACTATGTATATATCACTAACAAGAATAAAAAATACAAAAAAAAAACTAACCCAAATAAATGGACCAACAACCCAAACACTAGTTTCAGGAATTCCGAACTATAAACCTCATATCTTCCCCATCCAGTATCTGTTTTAATCCTACTCACTTTTGAACTAATGTACATTCAATTACCTTCAAAACAAGACTATGTTCAAGTGAATCGGAGCTCGTATGTGAAAGTTGGGTTTTGGGCCTCTTTTGTATATTTTATTTTAGCGTTTTTGACCTATTATTTTATATACTTATTTTATTAATTAATAAAAATCCAAAAAAAAATAGATTAATGTGCAATTATTTATCTTTGATTTTATCATATTTTTTCGAATTTTTATCTAGTTTAAAAATAATATAAAAATATAAAACACAAAAATGAAGGTATTCTATGTACATGGGATACCACCAAAAATGTCACTTTGTGCAAATGATCAATTTTGGTTTTGATGTCTTCAGAAAGTTGTAGATCTCATCGAGACGAGCAATGTTCGTGAAGAAACTTTTTCGATCTGAGACCGTTTACTATTTCTTTTTCATTTTATAAAGCATTTTATTTGCGGATTTTTGTGGTGCTAACACAGGGCAGCTCCTGGAGCTGCCACGTGTCAGCTGTTTTTCGCATATTTATATATTCGTTTATGAAAAAAATTAATTAAATCCACGCACGTGCGTGGCACGTGCCGCCAAGGCAGGGCGTCGCGCCCATGCTCTGCCTTGCACCTAACCGTCGCCACGTGGCTTAATCGTGGCCGTCCGATCTCGACCGATCGGACGACCGTTGTGCGTCTTCACCTCCTGCCTCCTTTCTCCTTTTGGCGCACCTCTTCCGATCTCCTCCGAGATCTCCGCCTCCCATTCTCCCATCGTCGTACCCCTCCAATCTCATCAAATGCGCGTCAACTCCCCGTGATTTCGCTGCACCTGCGCCACTCGATCCATCATCGATTTGAATCGCCATCAAATCCCAGATTAGATTTTGATTGAACCCCATAAATCCCGCAGTGCCATCACCGACTAGCTACCTTCCTTCTCCGGCCCCGACTACACACCTATTTAAGAGAGTCAGCGCCCCCAAAGGATTTTTTCGTCGTTCACTTCAAAGGAAACCGTCCTCGGTGGTGACAGTCCCTTGGCACCCTTCCTACAGCGAGATCCGAGGTGCTTCGCACCTCGTCGCAGCTCATCTCCAACGAGACTACTCTTCTCCAGCATGATCGCCGTCGAGCCTTACTCATCCAGGTATCTTCCTTCTCCCTCTCTCGCTCTATCTCTCTCTCGATTGTCACTCTCTTCATCACCGCGACAACCACCTTCGCATCCACCTTCCCTCCGACTTGCTCCACCTTCTCCGACGAGCCTATGACGCTACGACTCCATCTTCATCGTTTTCAATTCCCACGCCAACTACTCTGCTTCGAGCCTCCACGACTACCCTCGCTACCATCTTCTACGACCACCAACTACGACCAACAACTCCATCTATAACAATGAGCGACTTCTCCAATGACTCCATCTACCGCCTTCGCGTCGACTCATCGTCTTCGGCGTACTATCTCCGTCTTCACCAAACGACACCAGCCCTCTTCGCTGGTCGTACAACTCCCACGGTCGCTGGAGCTCTCAGCCAGAAGAGGGTCAACCGCCAGGAAGCTCGGCCATCGACTTCAACGAAAGACATCAGGCGCCTCCTTCGACACCATCGGCGCTCAGCCCCGACGTACAGCCAGGAGAACCACCGGCGAGCTCTCTACGCCTTACCGCCACTCTCCCTCTCCAGCATCGTAGGCCGGGCACCAGACCCGAGGTCCTCCGTACGTGCTTCGCACGTGCGTGGGGAAACGTGCCTTGCACGTGTCCTATGGGCATTTTGGAGTCGCCCCTTGGTCCTTCTTCTCATAACACATCATCCCCCGCCGACCAGAGTGCACGTGCGCAGCAGGTGCCCCTCT
Source organism: Ottelia alismoides (assembly GCA_037367405.1). Classification (NCBI taxonomy): domain Eukaryota; kingdom Viridiplantae; phylum Streptophyta; class Magnoliopsida; order Alismatales; family Hydrocharitaceae; genus Ottelia; species Ottelia alismoides. The sequence goes on along the minus strand of JAZKJV010004117.1, from coordinate 259,650 downwards.
GGTAATTTTGCAAAGACGCCCTTTATATTATCGGTAATCATTGCAAAATCCCCCTTGCAATTTTTTATTATATTTAAGTATTGCATCTGTACCCCTGTATTCCCCCATCCTTGTGAACCTCTTCTCTACATTTTTTTACTAATCTAAAAATAGCATTTTGTTTGTCAATTAATTCTCTACATTTTTACATATTGAGTATATTTTTGTGATTAGTGGTTAATTAATACTTAATTGTTTTCTGGAAAATTGAATATTTTGCCCAGTTTGTGCTCTTAAATTTGTATTTGATTAACGTTGCTCTAAAAATCCCTGAAAAATCACATATTGTAGAATTAATTTTGCTTGACATTGTTCCCAAAAAGATATGCATTTGCATGCATAGTTTGCTCTGTAAAAATAATTTTGCATATTTCTGTGTTTGATTTTTAATAGGTATTAAATCTCACATTTTCGAGGTTTAGGATTTTTCTGAAATCAATCACCTAGTTATAAATCTTAGATAATTTTATTCCTTGGAAATAATTAGGTTTAATATTTATTATAATTAAATATAGAAATTCATTTTGTTTGCATTTAAAATTTCAAAAAAATTCATATTGCATCGAAAAATTCCAAAAACATTACAGTGAGTCTATTTCATCATATTTTGCATAGTGGTTGAGTTTCATATTTTTCAAACATCGTTTGAATGTAATTTACATTTTAGTCCCTAAAATAGGGTAAAATTGCATTTCGCATCCTTTATTGGATTAAAAATTACAAAAAAGACCGCTTCGAAAACCACACACGAATTTTGATGGACATAACTCTAGGTTGTTCCTTTGCCTCCTTGTGATCGACCTTGGGACTTGCCCATGTAAAATAAACATAAAACTACTTGATTAAAAATTGATTAAATTTTGTGTGGTTATTTTCTTGACCGATTCCGATTGCCGCCTACAACGAACGACTAATCATTTTACACATGACAATAAAAGCATTTTCTTAACAAGCGCATTTGCGGATTCGTCAGAAGGCGTCGTTGACGGGGAGGCAAACAACTTAGATTTTTGTCTTGAAATTTTTCGTTTGGTTTTCCGCATTCGGGTAGTCTGACCCTCGAATTTATCATTGATAATTTTTCTTCATTTATTTTCAGCATTTATTTTTTTATTTTTTATTCCATTGAGTCACTCTCTTTCATTCTCTCTCTTATTTTTCTTACGAGGTACCCGGCGTACGTGGAGCGGTTTTTCAAGAAACCGACGCATCTTCACCGAGTTCCGAAAAAGCCACAAATAATTTAAGATCGTGTCGAGTCATGAGAAAGCATAGAGTGTAGGATTTATTTTTCTGGTCTTTAATTCCTGTAATTAATTGTACATTTACAGCGGTGTCCGTTTGGACTCTCGCGTGTGTAAAAAGTCCTCTAACTTTATTCTGTGGTGTGTTGTGGCTCGTTTCACTCTCCGGTGAGGGTGGGGCCCGACTTGAGTGGCGATTAGAATGGACTTGCACATACGACTCTCTGAGCATTTTAATGTTTGATTGTGCTCGTACGATTAAGCCACACTGCACTATTAATTGAGACGCACATAGATCGTTCAATTTAGCCAAAATTTAACTCATTTCTTCCCCTCTAATAGAACTTTCTACTTAGGTGCGATTTTTAATCGACTTGCATTCATTTAGAATAATTTTTAAATTCCTGTCTAGCATCCCACATACAGACTGTAAGGATTCACAGTATGTCTTCTAACTGAGAATACATCATAGTTTTTCGCATGAATCGGCTTTTCCCGAACTCCTCCCTCTTGTTTTATCACATAACTCTAAAGGAAATTGGGACTGGACGGTAAACGTATATTTCTGCTCACTTAAATTCTTTAGTGATCACCAAATTAAAACTGGGACTGCTAAATATAGCCGATTTTTAAAAAAAAACATAAAATCAAGAATTCTTGTTGTAGAGCAAACCCCGACATTGTTTATCTTTATCTTTCAGTGAGAAAAGAGACACACACCAAGATAGAGCCAAGCCAAGACTTTCATATAAACTATTGATTTTAAAAACGATTAGCTACTTCTCAGTGAGGAATACGGGTAGCCGGTAAACGGTCCAGACTTCCTTAGCATAGTGGGTGGTTTAAAGGACACTACGTAAGGCTCCGTTCTTAAGTAACACAGGTAGCCGTTTTATGGTCCGTACTTACACCTATACTGGCTGAAAGTAGATGCAACTAGTCGTACGAACTCGGGACAATCTTTAATAGAATTTCAGCACCTAACAGCTTGTTAAACGTTTTGCAAGATTTGAATTCTCACCAATTAAAAATCGACAAGATAACTGGCCGAAATCTTACGGCCATCACTGAGTGAGTTGGTGAAACAAAACTTTGTATTGTGTTTGATTTGTACATAAAACTTAGTTGATCATCGAATACCGCACACTTGTCCCTAGATCATAAACTGTACAGCTCTTGTTAATCTCTTGGATTCGAGAATGGAAGATTGTGGTAATTTCTGTTGGGACTCAATGAACCCTTTTCTGACCTCCACAAACTTTCCAGTCTTAAATATTCTGAGGCACTCTTACTCAGAACTACCTTGGTTTCAGGGACACCTTCCCCTTGAATCCTCCTCTTATAATCCTTTCCAAACTATTGACTCTAATTTTTCACAATCTGAAGGTGAAAAGAAGCACTCACAAAAGATGCCTCCAAAGAAGAGCAATCATGAAGATGAACTTAATGAATATCCCATGCAATTGGTTCTCACAAGACTAGCCGCGTCTGAGCGGCAACAAAATTTAATGAGGGAACAACTAGAACGATTGAATGCAGATGGAGAACCACCAATGGAAGCCGCATACAATCCCGGGCAATGAAGAGTTAGAAATTACTTGCAACCACCTCAGCCAGACGTTCACCATGAACTGAAGCCACACTTCCTAAGTCAATTACCACAATTTCATGGTAATGCAAATGAAGAACCTTATGAATTTTTGCATGATTTTGAGCTAGTATGTTCTAATCAGAGCCACCCACAAGTCAGCCGGGACTACATTCGTCCTACTGTACTACCTTTCGCCTTGAGAGGTAAGGCAGATTACTGGGTGAAAAACATAGGAGTGACAATGACCACTTATGATAGGTTCAAGAACGTATTCTGTAAAAAATTCTATCCTTTGAGTCAAACCAATCATATAAGGACTCACATTACTAGTTTCTCTCAGATGCCGAATGAACCACTTTGTGATGCATGGAATAGATTCAAAGATCTGCTGCAGAAATGTCCCTGTCATGACCTAGATAACAACATCCTGGTTCAGTCACTCTATTCTGGCCTTAACTACGAGACACAAGGTTTAGTCAGCGCTGCCTGTGGAGGAAATTACAGATCCCGAGGAATTGAGACCGTCTGGAAAATACTAAAGCAGATGGCAGAGACAAGCCATTCTCAAATCGCCAGTAGAGCTTACACTGATTCCCTGAACAACTTTCAAGCTAATGAAGGGAAGCAAAGTGTCGCGAAAATAGCAGAGGATTTGATTCCCAACATGAACATCAGCGCAGATAAATTAACGGTTGCGGATCAAATTAAAAAGAGGATGAACAACATAGACAACATGATCTCCCAGTTTCCAAAGCAAATGAAGGAGCTAATTGAGAAGGTATACAAGATAGGGATACCCACATCTCCTACGGCCCCGGTCTATCATGTGCATCAAGTCCAGAAGCAGCCAGGATCAGGACAACAACAATCGTGAGCTCTGGATCAATCTTATACCCAACCTTCTCAGCAGTCACCTCCACCAGCCGAGATAGTCGAAGAAGACCCGCCTCTGACATTCGAAATAAATGGCATTTGGTACACACAAGACACTACCCGACAAGGTAATATGGGGGACCGTTGGCAATATCAACGTCCACCCACCTTCTACAATGTCGCATTTCCTACAGCTCCACAACACACTCAGAACAATGCAACATTCCAGCACTTGAGGTAGCAGCAGCCATACAACCGTCAGAACCAACCTCAACAACATCGTCAGCAATATCAAGCTCCAAATCAAGCCTCTCAATCATCCAACCCTCCAGAAGAACCGGTGGATATTCAGAGACAGATGCTGGAGGAAATTCGCATCTTTCGAAATGAGCTGTATGATCTACGGGTAGATGTTAATCGTTTATCCCGTTGGAAGGATGAACAGACAGCCCCAGCCACAGCCATTCCTGCCCAAGTTCAAGCTAACCCAAATAGCTTGAACAGGTCTCAATCATCTCAACACAATGGCCATGTATACTATTCAGATTTTTCCACATCTGAACATGAGATCCTTTCGTTTGACAATACCAATGCCATGTCACTCAGGAGTGGAAGGACCATGGATGTACCTGACCGGGCAAGGGAATCAGACCATCAAAACTCGGAAGATTAATCGGAGGATGCTTCTGAGGATGAAAAAGAAGGACACCCGAAGATTTTAGCACGAGATAAAGGAAAGGAATCTATGGAGACCACAGAGGACCTTGAACCTCTAGTTGCTGCAAAAATACCTTTTTCACCATTTCAACAACATAATTATTATCAAAAAAATTATGATTGTGATAAGAACTCCAAATCTAATAATGATGCTCTTATTTATGATTTTGGCTCTCTTTCTCCTGTCTCAAATGCTTCCATTCCTCTCCCCCATGCTCTTAAGAAAGGAAAACCAAAGAAAAACATTCAGAATGACCCAGTGATGGAAAAGTTCTGCCAGCAGAATATCACAGTCAAAGTACCCTTTGATCAATATGTGGCCAGTAATCCAGCATTTCAGAAATACTTGAAAATGAAATGTACTCCCACCTGGACTCGTACAAAGAAAACAAATCAGTCTGTGGAGACTCATGTCCTGACAATGGCCACTACCAAATGCGTCAGAAATCAGCATTTACCAAGTAAGAAAAGGGATCTGGGTGCTCGTTATGTGGAAAGTCGCATTGGTTGTATTGTGTTCGCACGCACACTTCTCGACAATGGTTCTTCCATCAATCTTCTTTCCTTAGCCTTATATTACAAATTGGGGTTAGGTCCTCTCCATAAATCATTATCTCTACTCCAATTTGCTGACAAATCCACTAAAAGACCTAAGGGAGAAGTGAAAAATGTTATCATTATGGTCGAGGGTACGGAACACAAAGTGGACTTCCCTGTCCTTGATATGAAGACCCCGAACCATTGGAAGGAATCACAAATCATTCTTGGAAGAACATTCTTAAGAACCGTAAAGACTGTATTCGATTACGGCACTGGAATGATGAAATTCTGCTCCCTAGATGGAGAAGTGGATCTGGTGATGAAACAAACAAAGTGGCAAAGATCAGATTCCGAATCCACCACTGAAGACGCCGAAACATCCGAGTATTATCTCATTAGCACTACTGGACCGTTGGACCAACTGCCAGACCTTCAGATTGCTAACACCACAGCAGAAGTAGTGCACCAGTTAGTATGCAAGATATTGCCAGACAAATCTAAATGCCCGGATGTTTGTAATCTTGATGACACAGAAATCCTTTCGGATTTGTCAATCCCATCTTCTTCGGGAAAATCAAGAAAAATCGATGACAAGTCGGACGCGGCTTTGGCCGAATTACCGCACTACTTTTGCGATCCGACTCACATTCATTGAAGATTAGTGGCTAGCATATTACAGAATGATTCATCGCCTACCAGCTCTGAGCTAGATCTAAAAAACATTCAGCCAGACTTGATTGATGATTTAGATTTACCAGAGTTGAAACCTCTCCCTCCCACACTGAAATATGCATTTCTTAATGGACCCAAAGATAAATTCCCTTTGATCATTAGTTCATCATTAACCAGGGACCAAGAATTCAGACTACTAGAAGTCCTTAAGCAAAATCGAAAAGCCATCGGTTGAACTGTGTCGGATCTCGTAGTAATCAACCCCGCTCACTTATCGCACGCAAGGCCTTCTCGTGAATTTCAGAAAAGATTAAACCCCAATCTTCGGGATGTAGTTAAGAAAGATATAGAGAAATGGTGCAAAGCAGGTTTTATATACCCCATTTCTGACTCCAAATGGGTAGCCCCCCTTCATGTCGTCCCGAAGAAGACGGGAATCCAGATGGTCACCGACGAGGAGGGGGTAGAGATCGCGACCCGAGTGCCCACGTCGTGGTGTGTCTGTGTCGATTACAGGTGCCTGAATGATACGACCAAGAAAGATTACTTTCCACTACCATTTATTGATGAAATCTTGGAGAGACTTGCAGGGAAAGCATTCTTCTATTTTCTTGATGGGTACTCTGGCTACAATCAAGTAGCTATCACTCCCGAGGATCAGGAAAAAACCACATTTACATGTCCCTTCAGTATCTACGCATTCAAGCGCATGCCATTCGGGCTTTGTAATGCCCCATGCACATTTCAGCGGTGCGTGATTACCGTATTTGCCAAAATCGTGGGAGATTTCCTCAAAGTCTTCATGGATGACTTCTCGGTCCATGGTGATTCATTTGATACATGTTTAGAGCACTTGGACCGAGTCCTCAAGAGATGCAGTGAGGTTAATTTGGTACTCTCCTGGGAGAAGAGTCACTTTATGGTACTGAGGGTATCGTGTTGGGGCATGTCATCTCCAAAGAGGGAATGGAGGTCGACCCTGCCAAGGTGGATGTGATCAAGAAACTTGAGCCACCAACCAACGTCAAGTCAGTGAGGTCTTTTCTAGGTCATGTTGGATTTTATCGAAGGTTTATCCCTGATTTTTCAAAGATCGCATGCCCACTAACTGAGCTTTTAGGAAAAGACACCTAGTTTATTGTGAATTACAAGTGTCTTGAGGCCTTCGAGCTCCTGAAAAAGAAAATATGAATAGTCAATATTACAAGCTCCCGACTGGTCTCTTCCCTTTGAGATCATGACTGATGCATCTGATTTTGCTGTCGGAGCTGGGCTTGGACAAAGACGGGATTGAATCCCTTATGTGATTCACTACGCGAGCAAAGTATTGGATCCAGCACAAAAAAATTATACAGTGACTGAAAAGGAAATGCTCGCGGTTTTTTGGGCCCTTGAATAATTCAGATCATACATATTGGGATCTAAGGTGATAATTTTCACTTATCATACGACAATTAGATACCTCATGGATAAGAAAGATGCCAAGGCATGACTTTTGAGGTGGATCTTATTAATCCAGGAATTTAATTTGGAGATCAAGGATAAACCTAGAATAAAGAATGTTGTTGCTGATCACATTTCCCGAATTGAGAAAAATGATTATCCTGACACTAGACCTATTAAGGAGACTTTTCCAGACGAATATGTTTGCGTTATTGATTCAACCCTATGGTATTCCAACATCGTGAACTATCTTGTCTCCAAGAAGGTTCCTTTGGTTGGACCAATAGAATGATTGATCGAATAAAGTCGGATTCAAGAAAATACCATTGGGACGATCCTTTCCTTTTCTATGAAGGAGCGGATTGTATATGGAGAAGATACATTCCTCAGGAGGAATACCAGAGTGTCCTCACACATTGTCATTCTCTCGAGGCTAGAGGACACCATTCGGGAAGGAGAACCGCATACAAGGTACTCCAATGTGGATTTTAATGGTAGATCTTATTTAGAGATGCTAATGAATTTGAACGGTCTTGCCCGATTTGCCAAAGGATGGGGGGACAGTGGATTATAAAGATGAAATGATCATGCAACCAATGATTTTCTGTGATGTTCTCGATGCATGAGGGATTGATTTTATGGGTCCCTTTGCCAATAACAATGGATTTGAGTACATCTTGTTGGCCGTTGATTATTTGTCTAGATGGGTAGAGGTTATTCCAACCCGAACCACAGATAGCAAAACCGTCTGTAAGTTTATCAAGGATAATATCATTGCAAGGTTTGGAATACCAAAAGTTTTGATTTTTGATGGAGGTAGTCACTTTGTAAATAAGGAAATGAGATCTTTGGCTAAAGAGTATAAATTTGAGCATAGAATAGCCAATCCATATCATCCACAATCTAATGGCACGGCAGAGGTTTCCAATAGAGAGGTGAAGGGTATTCTTCAAAAGTTGGTTCGTCCAGATAGGAAGGATTGGTCAAAAATATTAGACCAGGTTCTGGGGGCCTATAGGACAACCTATAAGACTCCACTCGGTACTTCACCTTTTAGGATGATCTATGGCAAGCCATGCCATCTACTTGCATAATTGTTTCACAAACTTGAATGGGCGATCAAAAAGTTGAATTGGAGTTGCCACCTTGGGAAATTATGACGAGACTTAAATTTGAATGAGCTAATTGAAATCCGAAACTGGGCATATGACAACAGTGTAATCTATAAGGACAAGGTCAAGAGATTGCATGATAGACACATTCAAGATAAAACCTTTGTCCCTATGCAGAAAGTATGGTTGTTTAATGCTCGGTTAAAGATTTTTCATGGGAAACTAAAATAATAATGGACAGGTCCCTTTGTTGTCATCGATGTACATACCAATGGAAGTGTGGATATTGTCAAACTCAAAGATGATGCACAACCTTTCTCAGTGAATGGACAATTGCTGAGGCCATATATAGAATCACCCAAAGAGTAGACAGTTCAAGTTGAGGTCATCTAGTTCACGCAGAGCGAAGACATTGAAGATCTATTAGATCAATCCCACCCTCCATCCCGACCACATCGGTCTCCTTGTACAGCTTCTTCCTCTACTTAGGCCAAGGCCTAAGTATAGGGGGGGGACCGATGCCATCTGTATACACCATTTTTCTGCATCACACTCCTTCTCCCGATCACTCCATTTCCACCTTTCTCTCATACTTGGGCTGACCAGAGCCTAAGTATAAGGGGAACCGACACCCACCTGTATATACTCTCCTCATTTACATATCATGATCGCCTCTTTTTGCGCTCTTCTTCTATACTCAGACTATTCACAGTCTAAGTATAAGGGGGCGGACCGTTGTATATCAAAATTTTACTCTCATACGCTTAGCCCGAGCTATGTCTTTTTACGCTTCCTGTTCTCTGAGGACACAGCACTCGCTAAGTATAGGGGTGTTTGTATATATACCGTGTGTATATTTTAGCCATACCTCGTACTTTCATGTAAGTATAAATGTATTTGGGTGGGTAATTAAAAAAACAAAACAACAAAAGAAAAGAAAAAGAGTTTTGCTACTAACACTAATTGTGCCCAAACTTTTTGAAAGAATGGCCTATTATTCATTTTTGCATAAAAAATCAAAAAAAAATTGTCTGCATTCCACACACATGCACTTCATCCAGCATTGCATTCATTTGCATATGTAGAAAGTCATTGGGTTCTGGACCGAGTCATAAGATGATACCGAGAGTGGTCTGGACTTGACTTTAATCCACCTAATTTTCAGAGGAACTTCACCGAGAAATAGGATTTAAGAAACTTCAAGTCGTTGACTTAATTCTTTATGTTCCACATGACAATGTGCAGAGTTCGACTCTTGGTGTCTAACCTGGTCTCTTCATTCTGGGTACAACTCTGGAATAAGGAATTAATTTGTGCTCTCGCACTATGTACTTAGCTCAACTCAGACTGGATGTTGGAAGACTGTGTGAGTTTCTTTTCTGGTAGCATGGAAATCTAAGACTAGAGTACGGGTTGAAATAAAGCTTCGGATAAGGGGACGGCTGGGCACAATTTTTTCTAAGACCCTAAAAAATCTACGGAACAAAAAGATTCTATATCTGTAGGGGCACAACAATATCCAAGCAGAACCACCAAAAATTCCAAATACAAAGAAGCATTCTACCAAACGAATATCTGACCAAAAAGGTCCAAGCTTCAAGAAACCTGCATATCTTGGTGGAGACTCAGCTACACTGGCCAGCTTCACAAGGAGAGGTGACTACACTGGCCACCCTCTAAGTTCTTTTCTCATTCTTCTAACTTCTCCCCCAATTCGATTGTGAACACAACGCGAAATACCTTATAAGGAAATACCTGACTCCCCGAGGAAGAGTTACTGGAGAGGAGGTTTGCGCGGTAATCAGCATTCTGGGTGGGAAGAGCTAAAAACTTTCACACCCATGAGTCGATTGTTCAGTGTTCATAGGGTATGCTTTGGGAAGAGGATTGATCTATGATGACTTCTGAGCCGAAACTGTAGCAATGATTTGTAGAACTTGAGGGTTGTTGATTTTAAAATTCTAAGTCTCACAGACGTTCCGCCACCATAATAATTCATAGGTCGAGTCTAGATCCATTTTCACCTTCAGCTTATGGTCTTGGTATGGAACCCAATCTCCTTTCACCTCATGGCATTTCTTTTTGATGCTCAGGGACGAGCATGCTTTAAGTATAGGGGGATGATAAATCTCGGATTCATCACTTTCAATCTCATTTATTACGCTCAAATCCCTCAAAATCAATAGCATTTCTGCATCTATTCTGCATAATTAATATTCATGTATTTTTCTTGAGAATTGCATGTTATCACTAATTTCTGCACAAAATAAGAAGCCCAAAATCCAGCCGAAAAAGACATGTAAATAGCCTAACAAGAATAAATGAAGAATACAAAAAAAAGAACTAACCAAAAAAAAATAGACCAACAACCCAAACCCTAGTTTCAGGATTTCCGGATTAAAAACCACATATCTTCCCCATCAAGTGTCCGTTTTAATCCTATTCACTTTTGAACTAATGTACATTCAATTACCTTCAAAACAAGACTAAGTTCAAGTGAATCAGAGCTCGTATGTGGAAGTTGGTTTTGGGCCTCTTTTGTATATTTTATTTTATCGATTTTTGACCTATTATTTTATATACTTATTTTATAAATTAATAAAAATAAAAAAAAAGATTAATGTGTAATTATTTATCTTTGATTTTATCATTTTTTTCCGAATTTTTATCTTGTTTAAAAACAACATAAAAATTATAAAACCCAAAAATCAAGGTATTCTATGTACATGGGATACCCCCAAAATGTCACTTTGTGCAAATGATCAATGTTGGTTTTGATGACTTCGTGAAAGTTGTAGATCTCATCGAAACGAGGAATGCTCGTGAAGAAACTTTTTCAATCCGAGGTCGTTTACTATTCTTTTTCATTTTATAAAGTATTTTATTTGCGGATTTTTGTGGTGCTAACACGTGGCCGCTCCTGGAGCCGCCACGTGTCAGCTATTTTTCGCATATTTATATATTCGTTTATTAAAAAAATAATTAATTAAATCCAGACACGTGCGGGGCACGTGCCTCCAAGGCACGTGCTCTGCCTTGCACCTAACCGCCACCATGTGGCTTAATCGCGGCCGTCCGATCTCGGTCGATGTGACGGCTGCTGTGCGTCTTCCCCTTCACGCCTCCTTTCTCCTTTTGGCGCACCTCCGCCGATCTCCTCCGATATCTCCGCCTCCCGTTCTCCCATCATATGACCCCTCCAATCTCATGAAATCCTCGTCAACTCTCCGTGATTTCGTTGCACCCGCGCCACTCTATCCACCATCGATTAGAACCGCCATCAAATCCCGGATTAGATTTCAATTGAACCCCAAAAATCCTGCAGTGCGATCGCCGACGAGCTACCTTCCTTCTCCGGCCCCGACTACACACCAATTTAAGACAGCCGTCGCCCCCATAGGATTTTATCGGTCGTTCACTTCAAAGGAAACCATCCCCGATGGTGACAGTCCGGTGGCACCTTTCCTACGGCGAGATCCGAGCTGCTTCACATCTCGTCACAGCTCATCTCCGACGAGACTGCTCTACTCCGACGTGCTCGCCGTCGAACCTTACTCCTTCAGGTATCTTCCTTCTCCCTCTCTCGCTCTATCTCTCTCTCGATTGTCACTCTCTTCATCACCGTGGCAACCACCTTTGCATCAACCTTCCCTCCGACTCGCTCCACCTTCTACGACGAGCCTACGATGCTACAACTCTATCTTCATCATTTTCAATTCCCACGCCAACTACTCTGATTTGAGCTTCCACGACTACCCTTGCTACCATCATCTACGACCACCAACTACGACCAACAACTCTGTCTACAACAACAAGCGACTTCTCCAACGACTCCATCAACCGCCTTCGCGTCGACTCATCATCTCCGGCGTTCTATCTCCATCTTCACCAAACAACGCCAGCCCTCTTCATCGGTCGCACAACTCCCACGGTCAACCGCCAGGATACTCGGCCGTCGACTTCAACGAAAGACATCAGGCACCTCCTTTGACACCATCAGAGCTCAGCCTCGACGCACAGCCAGGAGAACCACCAGCGAGCTCTCTACGCCTCACCGCCACTCTCCCGCTCCTGCACCGCATGTCGGGCACCAGACCTGAGGTCCCCCGCACCTGCTTCGCATGTGCGTGGGGAAACGTCAGCAGGAGTACCCCAGGGGTCACGTGCCTTGTACGTACCCTCTGGGCATATTGCAGTCGTGCCCCGGCCCTTCTCCTTATAGCACTTCAGCCCCCGTCGACCAGAGGGCATGTGTGCAGCACGTGCCCCTCTGCTAATTTTGCAAAGACACCCTTCATATTATCAGTAATCATCGCAAACACCCCCTTGCAATTTTTTATTATATTTAAGTATTGCATCTGTACCCTTGTGTTCCCCCGTACTTGTGAACCTCTTCTCTACTTTATTTTATTTATCCAAAAATAGCATTTTGTTTGTCAATTAATTCTCTACATTTTTACATATTGTGGATATTTTTGTGATCAGTGGTTAATAAATAATTAATTATTTTGTGGGAAATTGTATATTTTGCCCAGTTTGTGCTCTTAAATTTGTATTTGACTAACCATTGCTATAAAAATCCCCGAAAAATCACATATTATATAATTATTTTTGCTTGAATTGTGTCCAAAAAGATTTGCATTTGCATGCATAGTTTTCTCTGTAAAATTCATTTTCCATATTTCAGAGATATATTTTTAATAGGTATTAAATCTCACATTTTTGTGGTTTAGGATTTTTTGGAGATCAAACACATGGTGGTATATCTTAGATAATTTTGTTCCTTGAAAAAAATTAGGTTTAGTATTTATTATAATTAAATATTGAAATTCATTATATTTGCATTTCAAAATTCATAAAAAATTCATATTGCATCTAAAATTTCCAAAAAACTATAGTGCATCTATTTCATCATATTTTGCATAGTGGCCAAGTTTCATATTTTTCGGACATCGTTTGAATGTAATTTACATTATAGTCCCTAACATAGGCCAAAATTGCATTTTGCGTCCTTTATTGCATTAGAAATTACAAAAAAGACCGCTTCAAAAACCAAGCACGAATTTTAATAGACATAACTTTAGGTTGTTCCTTTGCCTCCTTGTGATCGACCTTGGGACTTGCCCAAGTAAAATAAACATAAAACCACTTGATTAAAAATTGGTTAAATTTTATGTGGTTATTTTTTTTGACCGATTCTGATTGTCGTCTACAATGCACGACTAATCATTTTACACACGATGATAAAAACATCTTCTTAACAAGCACATTTGCAGATTCATCACTTTGCAAACTTTACAAAACAACCGATCTCTTCTCCTCAACTCAAAGTAATCTATATATGTTCTAGTTAGTCCACACTTATAAGCAACTAGATGTTGCTCCCTCTTCTTGAAGAGAGAGTTTTCTATGAAAAGATCATATGCATTACAAAATCACGAATAACTTTTCCCTTTTCATTTCTATCCCCAAAATCGTGTCCTCCTTGAACACGGGCATACCGTGAAGCATCCTTTCCTACATGTCCATTTAGATCTCCAGGTATGCAAATTATCTCTTTGTGGGGTTCCTTGTAAAATCATATACAGATCCTCTCAAAAAGCTTGTTTAGTTCTTTCATTTAAACTATTTTGAGGTGCATAAACTGAGACGATATTTGAATTTCTTCTTTCACCTCAACCACACAGTCCTTCAAATCCGTATGAACAACCATTCCAACACCATGTATGCCCTTATCTTTACCTGAATACCAAAATTTGATGCATGTCTTCTCGATCTCCCTTGATTTCTCTCCAACCCATTTAGTCTCTTGAAGACAAAGTATATGAATCTTCCTTCTTTCCATTACATCCACTATCTCCATCAATTTTCTAGTTAGAGTGCCAATATTCCAACTACAATTCACAATTTCCTTTGCAATCTCTTTTGGACTAACTTCTTTACTCGGATGCGTCCATTATGAGAGAACCCTTGTAAATTTTGTATTGCATCCGGACAGTGATGCAGCAAAACTAACTTATTTACAGGCATGTGTTCCTTATGGGAGAACCTTTGAAGATTTTGATCTACATGTAGGTTGCGATGTAGCAACCCCTGTAAATTGTTCATTGCGTTCGGGCGACGCAATGTGTCGTAAGTAGGGAATGTTGCAACGATATTTAAATGTTTTCTTAAATCCATGTTGAAAATATTTGACTATCATGAGGCAACTTCTGAATAGTAATTTTTAAAAATGGTATTTAGGGAGTTGCGCAACCCTCCTCATTTACATGGGCTTCGGATCGGCCATGGTTGAGTTACCCGTATTTAGCTATATATGTAAACTAATTTATTAAAATGTAGGAAAACTCATATTTGTTATTATTGTTCAATTAATTAATAAAATGTAAAAATGATATAACATCTACTACTTTATTGAATTAAAAATGCAAAACATGCTTAATATGTATACTATATATGTAATTTTTAGTAGTATATTTATATTTTAGAAAATATACACTATTTATAAAAAGAAGTTATACCATAATGTAATAAAAATAATTATTTACATTTTTTATTTTTATACATAATTAAAATGAGGTTCTTTATCACTTATTAGCTAATTTATATTGAATATACTTATTCTTGCCTACTAGGAGCAGTCACGTGTCAGCACCTGAAGCCTTTTCCTTCATCAAGAATATATTAGTGTTCTGTTCTACTATAGCAACTTCGATCCTTTTACCTGCGTTCAGTTCACCATTAATGCCCTGCACAAACCATTTGTCTTATCCACATAATAATCCTCATGCTATCCTGCCCTTAGATCATCACTAAATACCATGAGATCATCCTCTAAAATACACCTAGCTTCCCTCATCACAATGTAACAATCCTACTTCGGAACAAACCTGGATAACACCCCACCTTAAAAGCCTCAAAGCTCCACTGCTGGTGGTGACAACACCATATTGGTGTATCGGAGGGGAAGTTGGAAGAATGGAGGAGGTTCCAAGGCCCTCAGCTGGCCTTGAGTCACTGTCATGCACGAAGTAAAGCTCCGGCTATCGATTGTCGAGCGACAACCAGTGGAGTCTTAAACCCTACAAATCCAGGTAGTCCACCATTCTTCATTCGATGTGTTGATCATCGTACCGCTATGAGTAATCTTAGTCCCATTCATAGCTGAATCTAATCATCCTAACTAGATTCACATTTTAAATCCAATTCAATTTTATCTCAATTTGTCCAATTTTGTATGTGAACCCCTTTTTTCTTGGAAATGATATTTAAACTGCAATCATGATGTTTATTGGTCAATTCATAATTAATTGAGAATTTCAATCTTCATTTGCAGATCCTCAAGAACTATAGAGCACATTATCACACTAGGAGCATTTCCCTTTTTTGATGATTGCACCAAATCAGAGCAGGTCTTCGTCCAGGACTTCGAAACCCTTACCAAACCAAGATGCTTTACAACAACCCTTCTTTGACTCTGCCCCACCATAGGAGATCTCGGAGAGGATAGACGATACCCTCCAGGACCTGGATGATTCGTTAAATGCATGTATTAAAATCGATCCTCTTTAGAACAAGCACATAACATCTCATATAGAACCGAGAAATAATCTCAATGGCCCAATTCTCAGCTTTAATTTTTAACTTGGGGAAATCCAGGGTCGAACAAAAGGACACAAGCCATAAGATGATCATTTAGGTATTTTAAATATATTGGTTAGAGATTGATAATTAATCCAGGTCAAAACACACAAACACTGCGAGCAGGGAATGCAAGGTAAATGCACATCACAAATGCATGCATGGATGAAATGTAATTTCATATATTAATGCTTGTTAGAATTATTGACAGAATGAACATAATGAAAAAAACTCTGACATACAAATATAGTCACGAATATGCCCTAGAATGATTCTTAAAACTTAAGCAATTTTATAAATTAATTCTAAGTTCAATTGACCAATGCACAATAGAGTAATATTTTATTTATTAAGCATGAATGCACAATATAGACCTTCACAACTTATCCTTCATTTATTTTCTAATCCATAAATAAATCATATAATATCAAAGACAATTAAATGAGGATCAAAATGCAACTTAAGTTACTTCATTTGGAGTTTATATGCTCAAGTTATTCAAGTTTCAATGTAGGGGATAAACATAGTAAATCATAACAAGAAACATCACAAATAGGTCCTTATAGGGAATGAAATGCAAATATTAGTAATCAACTTTGAAATTTATGAAACACCCCCAACTGAAGGTATTTTTACAATAGTAGGGAATCGGTTGGGTGGAAGTGCAATTAACCCTGACCAACATACGTGATTCATGTGCGGTCTAAGTTCAGGTGGAATTGTATGGCTCGGGCCATGTGGCGTCATGTAGAGATTCAGAGCATGGTTCAGATCCTCCATGGATGTAGGTCAGGAAAGAAGTCTCTGTCTGAAGATGTGGTTGCAACAGGACTATTGGATTATCCCCAAATTGGGATGATCCAATGGTATCTATGTTTCCTCCCCATAAGAGCACCTCCATGCACAATGGCTCGAAGGCTGGGATTCGACAGAATCCTCCTTCCTCCAATGTGCTCCTATTGGTTCTCCATAGGTCTGCGAAGATTGAAAGAAGATTCACAAAGACAAGGCATGGTCGGTGAAGATCCTCGAGCATCTTGAAGTATGAGTCGGCGAAGAACCATCAGATAGGAATACCAAGATCATAAGGAGACTGTGGATTCCATCTATTGGTGTCCTCTTGAACCTATAGGTGTCAATAATGCAAAGCCAGAGTGAATCTAGAGAATATGCATGCGAATTGCGAGTGGAATGAAGGATGAGTCGAGCGAGGAAGGTGGCAGCCATGGTGGGTTCTCCTTTTTGCTGAAGGAGAAAGAAGGATATGGTGGAGATTCTAAAATAAAGGATACGATGTTGACTTACCATGTACATCTCAAATGTAAGGTGAAGGAAAAAGCATTGTTGGAAATTAGTGAAGGTTTAAAACATGCGAGCAATAATTATTGAAATCGAAATAAAATTAAAACTAAATTTACATGAATCTTGAAGATGAGGAATGGAGTGTAGGGTCTGGGATCGAGGCACATTTAATCTCGGGGTCTTAGCATCAACAGGAAAGCCATGCTTAGAGCTCAAACAATACTCGATTGAATGTTGTAACGTGGCTAATGAGCATTGGGTCGGCATCAGAGCAAACCACAATTATTGCTCATCTTAACTTCTGCTTTTTGTCATAGAGAAGAGGGATGGGTAGGGTATACTCCTAATGAGGGTGGAAAACTACCAACGGTGGCTGGCGATGGAGTATTCGAAGTAAGAAGGGTGGTGGTTCCATATGGAAATGTCGGTTTTCAACTTCTCATATCTGGTGATAGAATTAGGGTGGAGGAAAGTTATGTGGTGGGCGTTAATCACAAAAGTTAGGGAATGGAAATCGTGATGGTGGTTGGTCAGTGAGTTACTCGAGATGACAGGGAAATTAGGGAGAAGATGAGCGGTTTGGAAGAGGAAGGTGATAACTGGAGGTTAAGGATGAAGCCTCAACCATATGATCAAGATGAGATGATCAACTTTTAGGTGGGGTCAAGTGGCTGAAAACTAATCTGAGATCAGATCACGACTGAAATTAAGGTGTGTTTCAACATTAGAGATTGATAATCAGATCTGACTTGCGGTTAATAAAGGTTGTCAATGTAGAATAAAATCGAAAACATATTCGATTAATCATATAAAAATTCCAATAAAAATGGAGAGATAAAGAGAAACAAGATGAATAAAGAAATTTCTCTCATATTTTATTGTTCACTAATTATTTACCAAGAAAGTGTCCCTAGGTCTTACACAAGAAGGCAGAATATCTATACTTGGATTTTTCAGCAAAAGGGGTTATTTTCATAATTTTCAATTCTTCTAAAAAAGGCAAGAAAAGGACTCATGACAGACGTGGCTTTGGAAAATGCAAAAAAGGAAATTATGTGCTAAAAATCACAATGAAAATCATAAAACTATACTAGGGTAGTTGTGTAACTACCATAGAAAAATCGATAAAAAATTACGTCAAAAAGAGGTCCAAAATGTCTAGACAATACTCGGGTAGATATGTAAGGAAAATGATAGAATAGTCTTGTAGATTGATCCCTGTCAAGGACTAAAATGTGAAGAAAATAAAAGCTATTACATTTAGTCCCCTGTGTGGGGACCTAAATGCAATTTCTTGAAACTATGGCAGCGCATATGGAATTTGAAAAGTTGTGGCGCTTATGTAGCAAATTTTCCACCATTTTAAGTTGACGACCGAGATTAGATTCTGTGAGCAGATCTCAGCCATACGATCAGGACAAGTGTTAACATCTTGTACAACATTTGTTCTTGTCCATTCTCCCCTCAAATGAAGGTCAAGTGGCAGCGATGTGTTGGGCCGAACTTCTCGATGATTCGTTGGTCAGAGATGGGGCCGGAGAGGGTGCTCCTCACCCTCTCGAGCGCTCCCACTACGAGAGAGTTAATGATAAAGCGGCTTCAAGGTCGGTAGCTAGGGTTTTAGTTGCTGTAGACGAGGATGATGAATGCCTGAGATCCTGTTATGCTGTTTAATCTTCACGCATGAAAAAGAGCTCCTGATGATAAAGATGAATGCTCTAGAAGCAAAGAACACCTACAAATGAAGAAGTACTTGCTCGAGTCGAATGAATTGGACAAACATTAATGGTTTATTGCGGTTTAAAGAATATTTCTATAATGTTGATTTTTAGGTTAAAATGGGAGGAAATTTGGAAATTTTGAGTTGGTTTTGAAATGGAAATCGACGAGGGTCACTACAATGACTAATCCAAGTGATCAATCATCGCTAATCAGGTGCGAAACTATATGAAATCACAAGATAGAAATGGATGAAGATCTGGGAGTTGAGGTATATTACATCAGGTGATAACTCAATGGCCGACCTTTGTCGGAGCTTAATGCATGCAGCGACACGATGCAAGGACAAACTTAGACTTTGGAACCTCCTCCGAGCACCCTCCTTCCATGCGAGTCGAACACGAGGAGCTGTCACCTCCTTGGTTTACCGGAATCAAAGGAAGAAGATGGTTGTTCGGCCAGTCTATTCTGGAGAATGGGAGAGTTAGTTGACTGATGCCAACTTTGGAGAGTTTTATAGGAGAATCAGCGGGGGGTTAGCATGGATCTAATGGAGGGTGTAAATCTTTGAGGTTACATGGGTTTAATGCATGGTTTTGATTCGTTTCTGGATACACGAGGGACACAAGAAAATTTAAAGATGGGCGTTAGAACATATTGCAAAATCTCCGTTCTTGAAGAAGCACGAGGTGATGACACGGGTGAGCACCTGGTTGGCCAGATGGTGTAAATACGTTATTAATTAGATTTTAAAAAACAAATGATCTTATTTTAAATAGGTATAGGAACTAACAATGTAAATAATTAATTTATGTAAATTATGTTATAGTTAGTTTTCATTAATAATAAATATTTTTCATGAAATATGAATATTATATTATTAAATAGGTATATAAAATAATTTGATAAATATGTATTTGATTTTTAACGTAATAAAATAATAAAACATATCATTTTTATACTTTATTAATTATCAGAACATTAAATATAAAGTTTGTTAATTTATGTAAATTATGTTATAGTTAGTTTTCATTAATAATAAATATTTTTCGTGAAATATGAATATTATTTTATTAAAAAGGTATTGATAATAATTTGATAAATATGTATTTGATTTTGAATGTAATAAATTAATAAAACATATCATTTTTATACTTTATTAATTTCTATGGATTTTATAAGTTAATTTAAGTCTATTAATAAAATACGGGTATTATTTACATAGTTCAATTTCGTCTAGAAATTAGGGTTTATGATTTATTTAAAGAAATGAATAATGCCAAAAAAATGTAATAAATCATGATTAAAGATACAATGTCAAGAAAATAATTAAATGTTATAAAATCTTTTAAAACTAAATTAATGCATTCTAGATAAAATAAATAGCCCAAAAATCCAATTGTAATTATGTCCCAAAACCGACTTTTTGCAAACGGATTTCGACTTTGGTGAAATCATATTCATTGATTAGAGACTATTATTTTATGAAATATAAAGGTGAGTAAAGTGAAATTGGAGTTCGTATGTGAAAGTTTTGATGTTTGGAACTTGAAAATTTGACTATTTAAAAGTTGGATTTCTTGGCATATGTGAACGGGAATATATTTAACTTATTTTTGTGTTTTTATATACATTTTGAGAAATAATGAGTAAAAGAGTTTGATGAAAATGTTCATATGAATTAATTAAAAATCAATGAAGATTTGTAATTATTGGAAAAATTGTGAAGGATGTATAGAATGTATTATTAATTAATTTTTGTTGTTTTATTTCCTTATCTCCCCCTAATTATTTATTTGTCGACCAGTCCATGTTGACTTGGTCCCAATGGTTATGTTATATAA
Source organism: Ottelia alismoides (assembly GCA_037367405.1). Lineage (NCBI taxonomy): Eukaryota > Viridiplantae > Streptophyta > Magnoliopsida > Alismatales > Hydrocharitaceae > Ottelia > Ottelia alismoides. The sequence goes on along the minus strand of JAZKJV010004117.1, from coordinate 238,913 downwards.
ATATATCTTGCAGTAATGCTTTTATTTTATATGTTATATTGGACATATATACATATCTACAATATGCTTCTTTCTTATCTTTATTTTTATTCTTTTTTTATTTACATTATTCTAATTTATAAAACTGCATTTTTATTCATGAATGTGCTTTAACAAGGGTTAGAATTTTAGTCTCAACAGCCCCTAAATTCCACATATCCTTGTCAAAGTTCATCTCAATAGTTACCTCAGATCCACTCATCCATATCGCTAACTCTATATACCTTCAATTCTATATGTATTGTGTCTGAGTTATTTTAGCTCTTCTGGCTTAAAGAAGTGAAGAAACCGCCCATTCCAATAATAAAAACCCATTGGTTCCTCATCCATCTACTCTTTCCTCGAGGGGGGTGTATTCCCTTCTAAGGTTAGGTTGGGTTGTGTCCACAATCAAATAGAGAGAGAAAGCGGAAGAATGAGAAGAGAACTGGCACACGACCAATGTAGACGCATCTCGTTGTAAAGCCAGGCCAGTGTAGCTATGTTTCCACTAAGATGTGCATGATTTTTAGTGGAAGTTTGCACACTTGGGGTAATATTTGTATTTGATGGCTTCTTCTTCGAATTGTCTTTGTAAAGTTTCTTGCACTACATCAATATTTTTGTGCCTCGACGGATATAGCATCCTTTTATTTAGTTCAATTTTTGATGTCTTGGAAAACATTATGCCAACAGGTCCTAACCTCATCCGAAGCATTATATCAGACCCAATCTCTCCCATCTTTAGACATCCATGCCACTAGACAATGATAGAAATTCACCACCGAAATGGATTGTCCTTCGCAACCCCATTCCAATTGAGCTAAGTGAAAAGTGCATGTGTCCAAGATTGACTCACTAATGAAGGGTTAAACATATGATACCAACAATTCTACAAAGGCACTTTCAAGTTGAGTTCACAAATATGGTCTTATGGAACCCAAAGATTGAAGTTAATGACCCGAAGAGTCTAAATTCAAGTTCCTAACTTGGCTCCTTACAATGAAAGTTAACAGCCATAATAAAGCTTCATCGTCTAGAATATTCCCAATGTTTAGTTCTAGAGATCAAACTTATTTTGAAAAATGCTAATGCAAATGCAACCATGTTTTAGTGATGTACATTTTCTGAATTTCACTCATTTTTAGGGATTTTAAGGATTTTGAAATTTTTATAAATTTTAGTTCTTTACATTTTTATGGATTTTTCAATTTTTATAAACAAGTCTATTTACATGATTTTCTACAAAATAAATTGCCCATATTTTATTAAGATTAAATAATTAATGTATTTTATAAACTTTATATACAAAGTATTTTACAGGGATTAAATTAATTTTACTCATATTTTAATAAATAGGGTTTTAAATAAGTATTATACATATTAAATACATATTTTAAATAAGGAATTATATATATTTTACTTATTTACAAGGATTTTAGTAAATATATGAATGGATTTTAAATTAACCCTTACCCAATTTTTATGAATTTTATATAAATAGAAAATACATAAAATTACAACTTATGGACACAAGTATATATAGAATCTATCCACAACCCCCATACTTAGCATGTACTATATCCTCATATTGTTAAAAGAGAAAAAAGAGGACATAACTCGTGATAAGTAAAAGTTGGTGAAAAAGAATAAAGAATAGAAGTCAGTCAATCCCCCCATTCATACGATCAGGTCGTCGTAAATATAGTGGAAGACAAAAATGAGGTGACTGAGGCAACAAACTATACAAATAAAGGAACAAAAATTGAAGAAAGTAAAACGAAATCACTTGGTCCCCCTATACTTAGGATAAGGCATCCAAAGTATAGAAAAGAATGTGTCAAAATTAGGGATTATTGATTCGTGTGAAAGAAAGGATATACAAAAGAAAAGTAAAAAGAATAAAAATCGAAAAGCGCAAATCAACGGGCAATCAACCCCCCAATACCCATGATCTTGTGTCCTAAGCATATAAGACGAGCAAAAAATGGGGATGATTGTGGAATACGAAGAATATATAGGTGGTGTACACAAGAAACCAAAATGCTCACAGCTCTCTGTAGAGGATGAAATGAAGTGGAATAATAGTCATGCATCAGGTACAAAGTAGATCATCTCAACCTAGGTCATAATGAAACATTTGATATGCATGTGCATACCGATCCCTAGTTGAACAACTTGAGCTACATCTATAAGTGAACTCTATGCATGGCAAAAGTCTCTCTATTGAAATATGTGTCTCTAGAGTTGGACTATACAAGGTGTCTATATGTGTAACCATTACACCATTCGACTGTCTACGTTGAATGGACTATATGATATGTAAAATATAATCAATTGAATCTCATGCAGGAATATGTGTACTCTCAATCTGCGACACTAAGATGTCTACTGCACTTAATTTCTCATCTAGATGTAATGTTCCTCAACATGACCATAGGTCTCTTCACATATCGATCTACAAACTGAAGTATCAGTCATGGTTTTGTAAAGATGACCTATCTTTAGCTTATCAAGAAAAGAAGATGGAATCAAATTAATTGATGAACCATTATATAAGAAATTATGATTGAATGCATCATCTGCAATCTGGCATGTGACATAGTGAGCTCCATCATCTCTCTTCTGTTTTGATACATTATTCTGAGTAGCACATGAAGTCGCAGTGGTTAATATATGTTTTTCAACTCGTGTAATGCATATGTTCCTCAACTGGTTCTTGAGCGTAGGAAAGTCATCCAAGGCATAGTGAAGCGGAATCTTGAAAAATTGATAACTTTCAATAACCCTTTAGTTTCTGGAGTCACAACATTCTTTTGGGCATTTTTCTTTCCTTTTTCCATAAAAAAGCATCGGGAAAAGGAACTATCTCAGAAACAACAAAAATATTTTTATTTTCACTAAGGTGGAATCAACATGTACATAGAGAGTTTCTAAAGTATGTACAAAAATCTCAAAAAAGGGGGAAGAAAAATCTGCATTGGGAGTTCCTGGATTGTTTGACGCGGTATAATAATCTTACTCGCTCGTGTCCATGTCAACTGTCTCAGCATCAATCCCCTCTCTCAGATTATTAGGCAGAACATCACGCTCATACTCATCGTTATGGTGGTCCTCCACCTCAGCATCATGATGTATATGATCAAAATCACATTGGATCGTTTCTCTCTCCTCATGTGCCCTTCCAAATACTATATTAGGTGCTCGAGGGGATCTACTTCTCCTGAAATGAATGAAATGGTATAAAAAATAAGGAGAAGATATCGTACTTGTAGTGGTTTCTACTTGATTTGAGTGCCTCCTCTTGTTGTTCGGGTTCAAATGAGGCCAGACTGGAAGAGTGGTCACGAGCACAATTAACTCGTCCAGGCGATGGTTAACCATCTCCATCTCTGTTCTGTGTGTTGTCTGGAGTGTGCTCAGCATATCCATGATTTATTTTAGTGCCAGGGCCTGTGAAGACATCTCAAACTCAGTGTGGTGACCCTGGCTGTCTACTCTCTCTTGCCTAGGAGTGTGTTACTATGGTGCGTATGATTGTGGAGATCTTTGTGGTGTAAAAGACTTCTATTGTTGTTGGTAATGATACCGTGGTGAATGTGTAGCATGGGACTGAAAAGAATGTGGTCTTTGTTTTTCATACTGGTGAGACTGTTCTTGAGTGTAGTACTAGGGATGCTAGAAATGTAGATGCCCATGATGCGGATGACTATATTGATGCTGTTATTGCTAGTTTATACTCAGAAGGGTAAAGTGTAGTGAAGGCTGAACATGAGTATACCATATTCCGTTGATCTAAAGAGTGGTCTGAGAATCAACATCAATATCTCCAGTGCTAGTGATATAGTTCGAATCAACATTACACCGATCCTCATGCCAATTAATCTGCGTAGTCTCAATAGGCTAAACCTGCTTGCTATGAACATATTGTATATGAAGGGTGGGAGGAGCGGGTAAATATCTCCTAACAGGATGATAAGCAGAAGAAGGATGGGATTGCTAGTACTAAAGCTGCAAATCCGTCACCTTCTTCGTCAGATTGCTCAACTATTGGGGAAGCAATCAAATGAAGGATGGTCCAAGCTCGTATGACCCTTGATGTGGTGTCAACCGAATCCAATGGTCTAACGTCTTAGCTCCTGGGTCAAAGTCATTTATCAATGTAGCGGGCACCGCGAAAGGCGATGGTGGGTTTCCAGCTCCTGCACTCAGTGTATCTACCTCAGCTCTCATTTCATTCTAGACTCTACATTGACCTCAAATCTGTAGGCTCATATACTACAATGTGTTAAGAATCTCCGTGCTAATATATGAGGATGGATCAGTTCTCTCATCTATGTCTCTCTCACCGGTCTATCTGTCCCCAGCGGCTCCATAACTAGTCCCTTCCCTCTAGCCATAGTCTTTGAATCCTCTAGGAATGAAAAAGTCTCATAATAACTCAGTGAAAATGTGTAGGAGAAATCGATGAGAATTTGAGGCATTGGTCTGCCTCAACAGAAGGGATGCGAGGCAAGGGAGTCTAGGTCTGACACTCCTCTTGATTAGATGGGATCCACTAGGGAAGAGGGTCATCTTGAGTATGTGAATATATATGACGAATGGTGGATTGTCAAAAGCTTACAGAGTCTGAGCATAAAATCTATCTGGTCGTAATCTTCAAAGCCAAGAGGATACACGGGAGAGAGCACGATATCGAGTCGAACACATGAGTGTGAAGCTGTATGAGACATGTTACAATGAACACCTCACATACAAACACAATGCAACCCCAAGTTCACAAACTTCAAACAATGATGACTGTAAAAGTTCGATCTTCTATGTTTTCAATTCTAATAGGTCATAAAGCAGTTATTTATCAAGCTCACAAGTATAGTCTCCTCGGATAGTTCATGTTTAAGCTGACGGTGCACAATGACTAAAACAAGACTACTTATACAAACATCCTATGTAAGTGCTTGTAGCAAATAACAAGGCCTAAAGAGTGAGTCCACACTCTTAGGGCACAAGTCTAGGGATTTATCATCGTGCTTTGAAAGCATGACAAGAATTTAAAGGTATAATATATGCTTTGGGAAAGCATATGATAGATACCGATTCCCAATGACCGAGAATGAGAAACTTGATTATCGAACCCTGAAGAAGAAAGTGTAAAATTGATCTAGATATAGAGGTTGATCATAGCTCCTCCAGTATGTAGGATGTGCATGTAATAGGAATACCTGAGTGTGATGTGATCTTAAATGATTGTATAACAATGACGCTTCCATTCGGAGGGAGTGATGAAACAGGTATGGATTTTAGTGACTCCTTTCTGTTGAGAAGTAATATAATCATGGTATAAATGATGGACATTTATCTGACTGAGATTCAGATGCAATGAGAAGATTAGATTTATGACCTTGATTAAATCAAGCATCTGTGACAAGTCGGTGAGATCTGGATTTGAGATGTGGTCTCAATATGCAAGTCACTATACGTGGTACAATATAATCACCATATCCTTATCTCCAAGAATCTACGGAGAAAGCGCATTATTCTTGAAAGAGTTCCACAATAATTCCAATGTTGAATTATCACTAATCAACGAGAAATGGACAATTAAGTTTGATTTAGTTATCATAAATAATGTGAATTAGATTCGCATTATCTGATTGCATGTAAATAATTATCCAATATACGTAAATGAGCTTTAATTATTGTGGATAAGGATAATGTGGATAGTACTATCCAATTATCCTGGTATATTGTAAATAAGATTTAGAATATATCAGATTGTGACTTTTGTAATTTATATTTTTGATTAATTATTAATGTGGATTGGATTCACATTAAAAGGATTAATTGAAAATATAATAACAATTTTTTGTTTTGGGTTGTGAATGAGATTCACATAATTTTAATGGCATTATTGATATTTTCCATAATATAATTTGAATTATTTTTTGGTGAAAATGTTATAGACATGTTATTATGATATATATCATGAGATATTGAGATCTCATGATAATTTGAAGAGATTGACCAAGTCAACCAAAGAAGAGTGGACGGCTACAACTCTCCAAGATTGGTTTATTCTCTTCATTATTTTTTTATTATTAAAGATTATTTAATTTGAAATTATTTTTACTGATTTATCGATGAAAACTAATTTAAATTAAATCATTAGTTCTTGTTTTATTACAACAACATCTTAGCCATTGAAAGAAACAAAAATCAATCCAATCTGTTGATTGTATGTTGTCCATGGATTGGTATCCATGGACTCCTAAAGTACTATATAAGAAGAGACAATTCTTGCTCTTCAAGATATATAAAATCAAACGATCTTTCTCTCTCTATCTCTCTTTTTATTCTCACGCGTATTCTCTCTCTCTCTCTCTCATCAAGAGTGGTCGTCCACTCTCAAAAAGAGAAGATTATCCTTGTGATCGCCTTGCCCTTGTGCTCCGCTTTGATGACTACTGGCTCTCCATCTTCTTTGTTGCATGGCGCTCGTGAAGAAGGTATTCGATCTCATGTGATGATATCAGGAGATCCACTGCTTGGGACATAAACATGGATTGCGAGAAGCACACGACTCATCCTCGCGCTCGCAAGTGTCTTCTCCGACGAATCAGACTTGAGAAAGGAGGTCTCTTTCATTAGAGGCTAGATCATAACCACACTCCAAGAGGTACTCCTATATCTTTGTTGTGGTTAGATGAAACAATCCGATAAATGTTCTTGGATCATGTGGTTTCATTCCTTTGAAATTTTAAAATTCCATTGTATAGAACAACTAGTACGACTAGTCGTTCTTCATTGTATATGATACGATGCTCACTCTTCCATGATACGCTTGAGGATTATTCCATATCCTTCAAGTGGTATCAGAGACAAGTTGAATGTTTTGGATATGATCCATGAACCTACAAAGATTTGGGCTCGTTGGGTTAGTGAAATTTTTGTCGCATTTCGATTTTCGCAGCCCTGTTTTGTGACATTTTTTAGGCCCTGTATAAAAAGTTTAAACATGAATTTATCACATGGATGTTCCCTATTAGACAAGGAAAATGTGGAATTTCAGTTTGCGTAATTTGGATTTTGTTTGCTCAAGATATGATTGTTTTAATGACCATATGCCTACTGTTTTGGTAATGGCAGTTAGTACGTAATTAAGATATTAATTACTGCTTAAAAACGCCTTAAAATACATCCTAATCACATTATTTCTATTTTAAATTAAATTATCAAACTATGGAAATTTATTTTCTTTAATTTGGATTTAAAATGAAAGAGATATGCTAACTTTAATCGGTGATGGTCACTAGTGAAAATTACATACTCAACCATGAACCCTGTGATTGTCATTTAAGAATCTTGTGAAATTAATGGTTGATTTCCTCGAATAATTATGGATAATATTTATGACATATTAGAATAATAATTGTTTCCTTGAATGACATTGCCTCAACCAATGGATGATTAGATTATATCTTGATCACCAATTGGTTACTTGATACACTTTCATCACGCTTGTTACTTGAATAGGATTGGGAATTTATCGGTTGAGAAAACCGATGATCATCCCAAGTACAAAATAATTGACTCGGAATATTTTTTTCATGAGACAAATATGGTGCCTAGTCGGGGAGCGTTGGATTAGTAGGTTGCACCGTGTTTGGTATGTCCCACTCCTGCCGGCACTAGCCATGACAGTGGGTAGGGAACGAATTAGGCTTGAGAGATCATGATGTATTTTCTAATTATTAAAATTGAAGTAATACGTAACATGAGATAATACCATTGTTTCAAGTAACAATTAAGTTTGATGATTGAATTGGACTGATAATTGATTTAATGAGATTCTCGCTTCTCTTTATCTGACTTACAAGTTCACATATTATTCAGATGTGACAAGGATAAATAGGATATTCCAGTTCTTGCTAGAGATATAGGGGTAAGTATCTCTTGCTTTGAAAGTACATAAAGGAATGAACTTTCAAAGTTGAAAAGGTAAGATTGATTTGATTTAAAATGCCTTAATTAAATGTTTTTAAAGAATGAATGTATAATTATTAATATGTTCTAATATAGCGCATTCTTAATTTCATAAAATGAAGTCCATGAACACATTGAGGAGGCTCCTAGAGGTCAATCAGTTGACCGAACCAAATTATTAAGATTGGATATGAAATTTGGATCTTGTCCTTTCTACTGAGCGCATTTCCTATGTGTTGACTAGGGACAAGCTTGCAAACCCAAAGACTTTGGAAGAGATTTCATTTAATGTAAAAAATGATGAAGATCATAATTTGGCAAGATATTATATTCTTGGCTCATTATCCAATGTGCTTTAGAAGCAGCATGTGGAGATGAACCATTGCTAAGAGATCATGCTGAATCTGAAAGAAATGTTCAGTGACATGAACCACACATAATGTTATAATGTAATTAAAGAGCTTTTTCACTGCAAGATGTAGGAGGTGACCATTGTCGGAGAGAATGTACTCAAAATGTTTGGGTACCTCTCTGAATTGGAATCTCTGGAAGCCTTCTTGGATTCTTACATGCAGGTTGATTTCTTTCTGCTGTCGCTCCCTGAATCTTGCAACAACTTTGTTGTCACGTTTTGCATGAGCAAAGTTGGTTTTACTAACGCTTGGTTGGTAGATGCATTAAAGTCTGCTGAAGACGTAATGAGCAAGAATGGTCCCTCTGCCAATGCAATGATTGAACAAGTCAAAGGAAAGCTTGGTTGGAAGCAAAGTTCTGAGAAGGGCTCAACCCAGAAGAGAAATAAGAAGAGTCAAGGTGTTCTCTCATCTTCCAGGGCATCCACGTTAATAGCATCGAAGAAAACTGATGTTTGTCACCTCTGCAAGAAGCCAGGAAACTGGAGGCGTAATTGCATGGAATACCTTAAGTCGGTTGACAAAGGTAAACTCTAGCGGTATGAAATATCCTTTCATCATTAAAAATACTTTTCTCATTGGACATGAAGGATGTTATATTGTTGACTCTGGTGCTTCTGTTCATGTATGCAATTTGTTGCATCTATTTCCGGAAACCTGGAATCTGGAAGAAGGGGAGATAGTCATCCATATATGATCTGATCCAAGTGTTGCAGCAGTCATCATCGGAACCTGCCAACTATCATTATCTAATGGGAGAGTTCTTTTACTTAAAGAATGTCTTTATGTACCTGAAATCAGAAGGAATTTGATATCTATGTCTAAACTTGTTAGAAGTGGATATTCATTCCTTTTATGTAATAAATTAGTTATAAACCGTTATGATAAATATATTGTGGATGGTAGTTTGACTTCAAGTGGACTCTATAAATAGTGTATTGATGTAAGTGTCAGGAATGTTACCACTAATAATAAAAACCCAAAAAGATCAAGGGAGGATGGAAATCATTCGAATATGATTTGACATCAAAGACTTGGTCATTTATCTGTTGATAGGATTATTAGATTGATAAAGGATGGACCATTAGGCTTTCTACAGGTTCAATCTTTGCCTACCTTCGAACATTGTATTTGAGGTAAAATGACTAGGACGCCCTTTTGTAACAAGGTTACACGATGCGAAGGTATTCTTGATCAAATACATACTGATGTATGTGGTCCCTTCAATACCGCAATTTGAAATGGATATCGATATTATTTGACATTTATTTATGACAATTCGCGATACGGGGTTATCTTCCTACTACGTCATAAATCTAAATCCTTTGAAAAGTTCAAAGAGTTCGAGGTTTTGGTTTAGAACCAAACCGACAGGAAGATCAAACGGATTCGATCTGATCGAGGCGGGGAGTACCTCTCAGATGAATTCAAGGAATACCTTAAGGAGAATGGAATTTTCTCCAATCTCACTCCTCCCGGAACCCCCCAACATAATGGTGTTGTTGAAAGATACAACAAGACTGTATTGGATATGGTTCGTTCAATGATGAGCAAATCTTATTTACATCTTTGTTTAGGGCGATATGCAGTAGAGACTGCAATGTACATCCTGAATAAGATTCATAGCAAATATGTACCTAAGACTCCACACGAGCTCTGGTATGTAACCAAACCTAGTGTGAAACACTTGAGGGTTTGGGGTTGCTTGGTCCATGCGAAGAACGTGGACGCAAGCAAGCTGGAATCTCACACTCGTGAGTGTTACTTCATTAGGTGTGTGAAATATGATATTAGGTACCTGCCTTATGATCTTGAGACTCAAAAGGTTTTCATCTCTAGAGATGCGAAATATCTGGAGGATGACTTCCTTAAAGGTCAAGACAAAAATGAAGTAGAGGAACTCATTGAATCCCCTGAGGATTCTGAGCTTCCTAAACCATAAACCGAAGAGATAAATAAAGATAAAACACCCATACCTCTTCGAAGGAGTTCGAGGGTGGTTGCAACCCCTGAAAGGTATGAATTCCATGTGTTAGTTGAAACTGAAAATGATCATGATTCATTTGATGAAGCACTCGCATTTCATGACATGGATAGATGGATGCTAGCAACGAAGTCAGAGATTGACTCCGTGCATAAGAATGGTGAATGGACCATACCAGATCCACCAAAAGGGGTAAAACCCATTGGGTGTATATGGATCTTCAAGCGAAAGAGGGGACCTGATGGGAAAGTAGAGACTTTCAAAGCACGACTTGTAGCCGAGGTCAACGCAAAGAGAGAAGGCATCGACTACGATGAGACGTTCTCTCCCGTATCTATGCTTAAGTCCATCAGGACACTGATGTCCATAGCTGTATCTCTTGGCTATGACATCTGGAAGATGGACGTCAAGACAGCTTTGCTCAATGGATACCTCGAGGAGGATACCTATATGGAGTAGCCCCAGGGCTTCATAGTTGAGGATCACAAAGTATGCAAGCTGAAAAAGTTCATTTCTGTGCTCAAACTAAATTCTCGTAGCTGTAACATCAGATTTTCCAAAACCATAAAGAGTTATGATTTTGTGCAGAATCCTTATGAAACTTGTATGTACAAGAAGCTTAGTGGGAGCATCATTGTGTTCATCGTGCTTTACATAGACGACATCCTTATCATTGGTAATTATACAGGGATGATGACCCATGGGAAAAGTTGTCTATCTCATACCTTCGAGATGAAAGATCTTTGAGAAGACTCTTATATCTTAGGCCTGAAGTTGTTCAGATTCCGAGAAAAGAGGATATTGGGTTTATCAAAGCATCGATATATTAAGAAGATCCTTGAACGTTTCCATATGGATAGTTCTAAGAAAGGATTCCTCCCCTTAAGACATGGTATCCACCGGTCTAAAAGGATGGCTCCTCATTGTGTTGAGGAAAATAAGGCCATGGCTGGATGCCCTAATGCATTGATTGTAGGAAGCTTAATGTACTCCATGATGTGTACTATGCCCGATATCTGCCATGCAATGGGAGTGGTAAGTTGTTACCAATCCTGCTATGGAGAGAAACACTGGAATGCAGGAAAGAACATTTTCAAATATCTAAGACGGATGGTGATCTCCAAGTCTTCGGATATACCGATTCAGACTTCCAGTATGATATTGATGATCAAAAGTCAACATCAGGGTTTGTATTCCTATTGAACGATGGTGCTGTGAGCTGGAGAAGTAAGAAGCAGGACACTACAACAGATGCCACAACAGAAGCCAAATATATTGTCGCATTAGGTGCTGCAAAGGAGGTGGTGTAGTTGCATAACTTCATCCCGGAACATGTCACAGTTTCCTCTGATACTCCCATTCCATTACTCTGCAATAATACGAGAGCCATTGCACAGGAGAAAGAACCCAAATGGAATCAAAAGAGCAAGCACGTGGAAGGAAATACCACATCATTCAGGAGATTCAAAAGCGTGGTGATATTGTCATCACCAAGGTGGCCTCTGCCAACAACGTTACTGGTCCTCTTACCAATCCTTTGATGCAAAAGGTTTCCACCAACATGTAATGAGTATGGATTCACGGATTGTTCATGAATGGTCCTGAGGGCTAGTGGGAGATTGTTAGCCATGCGAGCCCAAGGCGAACCATTCATACAACAAATGTAGTTGTAGTATATGATTTATCAATAAAAGTTATTGATTTTTTTCACACCCTTTTCTGAGATTAAATGAATGAATGCACTATAAGGACCCTCTGTACAATTAGGGTTATGTACCATGACAATTTTAATGATCATATAGTTGTTGATTCGATAACATAATCATAGAGGCTAGTGTTTGTATGAATATCTAATGTGTTAGATTGAGGACTCATAAAGCACTGTCAAATGATTGTTAAGAGATGATCTCCATCCTGAGTAGGAGAGAGAAATCCTTTCTCACATAGGTTGATATCTGACTGACATCTTGATGCAGGTCCTCTAGATAGGAATAGAGATTTGGAGATGTCATATTATTTAGGTCAAATAGTAAAACGAGATCAAGATAAACAAAGTCCTACATTGCATACTGTCGCGATACATGTACACATCCTCTGGCCTGAGGCAAATTTGTTACTATATGTCTGAGTCAGTACATTTGGCATACCAATAGGTTGATGGCTTATCAAAGGTCTATATACCAGCGAGCAGGTGTGCATGTAAGGGCATATGAGTAATACGATCTCTCAAAGGGATCATACAAGTTCACTTGTGAACAGGAAGACATGAGCTCACTCATGAGGTATTGGGACTGATCAAATTCCATGCATGGTCGTCGTGCTTTGGAAGCATGACAAGAATTTTAAGTTACGATATATGCTTTGGGAAAGAATATGATCGATATCGATTCCCAATGACCATGATTGAGAAACTTGATGATCAAACCCTGAAGAAGATAGTGTAAAATCGATATATATCTTCGAACTGATCATAGGTCTTATAGTATACATGATGTACAAGTATTAGGAATACCTGAGGGTAATGTGATCTTAAACGATTGCATAACCATGACGCTTCCATTCCAAAGGAGTCATGAAACAGGTATGGATTTTACCGACTTTTCTCAGTTGAGAAGTAATCTAATCTTGGTGCAAATGTTGGACATTGATCTGAATGAGATTCGTATGCAATGAGAAGATTATATTTGCAGCCTTGATTAAATTAAGCATCTGTGAGAGGTCCGTGGGATCTAGATTTGAGATGTGATCTCAATATCCAAGTAACTATACGTGGTACAATACAATCACCCTGTCCTTATCTCCGAGCATCGGCGGAGAAAGCATATTATTCTTGAAAGAGTTCAAGAATAACTCCAAAGTTGAATTATGTCTAAGCAATGAGAAATGGATAATTAAATGAGATTTAATTATCATGAGTAATGTGAATTGCATTCACATTATCGGATTGCGTGAGAATAATTATCTAATATCGTTATATGAGATTTAAATATTGTGAATGTGGAAAATGTGGATAGTACTATCCAATTATCCAGGTATATGTAAATAAGATTTGTAATAAATCAGAGAGATACTTTTGTAATTTATATTTGTTGATTAATTCTTAATGTGGATTGGATTTACATTAAAAGGATTAATTGAAAATATAATTACATTTTTTGGTTTTGGGTTGTGAATGAGATTCACATAATTTCATTGGCATGATTGACATTTTCCGTGAGATAATTTGGAATGTTTTTGGTGAAAATATTATTGAAAAGAGATGATGATATATATCTTTGATAATGACATCTCATGATAATTTCAAGTGATTTACCAAGTCCATCAAAGAATAGTGGACGGCTACAACTCTCCATGAGGAGAAGAGTAACCATCCCCTCCTTTTAGGGGATTGGTTTATTCTCTTCAATATTTTTTTTCTTATCAAAGATGATTTCATTTAAAATTATTTTTATTGATTTATGGATGAAAATTAATTTAAATTAAATAATTAGTTGATGTGTTTTTACAAGAACATCTCAGCCATTGACAAAAACACAAATCAATCTAATCTGTTGATTATGTTGTCCATGGATTGGGCTCCGTGGGCTCCCAAAATACTATATTAAAAGAGGTAATCCTTGCTCTTCAAGATATATAAAATCACACGCACTCTCTCTCTCTTTCTCCTTTTATTCTCAAACATATTATCTCTCTCATCAAGAGTGACCATACACTCTCATAGAGAGAAGATCGTCCTCATCATCGCCTTGCCCTTGTGCCGTGCTTCGACGACTATTAGCTCTCCTCTTCTTTGGGGCATGGCGCTCATGAAGAAAGCGTTTGATCTCGTGTGACGAGATCAGAAGATCCATTTATTGGGACATCAACATGGATTACGAGAAGCACGCAACTCATCCTTGCGCTCGCAAGTGTCTTCTCCGACGGATCGGACTTCAGACAGGAGGTCTCTTTCTTTAGAGGCTAGGTCGCAACCACGCTCCAAGAGGTATTCATACATCCTTGTTGCAGTTAGATGAAATGATCCGATAAATGTTCTTGGATCATGTGGTTTCATCCCTTTGAAATTTTAAAATTCCCCTTCATAAAATAACTAGTACGACTAGTCGTTCTTCATCGTATATGATACGATGCTCACGCTTACGTGATGTACTCGAGGATTATTCCATATCCTTTAGACACTACAGTATACTCAACAACAAAACTTGAATATATTTTCACATTAGATTCTGTAAAGAGGCGGTGTGGTACGCATGTTCATCAAGGAACTTGGTGTAGTTTCCTCTAATACTCCTACCCTATTACTCTGCGATAACATGGGAGCCATTTCCCAAGAAAAGGAACCCAGATGGCACCAAAAGATGAAGCACATGGAAAGGAAATACCATATCATTCAGGATATTCAATAGCGTGGTGATATCATCATCACAAAGGTGGACTCCGCCGATAATTTTGATGACCTCTAATCAAACCTCTGACACAGAAGGTTTTCGACCAACATGTAATGAGTTGGGTTTAAGGATTGTTCTTGAATGGTTCTGAGTGCTAGTCGGATATTGCTAGTCATGTGTACCAAAGGTGAACCATTCTTACAAGAAATGTTATTGTAATATATGATCTATCAATAAACATTATTGATTATTTCACTTCCTTTCTATGATTAAATGAATTAACGCACTATAAGGTCCCTCGGTATAATTAGGGGTATGTACCATGTCCGTATTGACAATCATACCACTTTTGACTCATTAATTGAAACATAGAAGCTTGTGTTTGAATGGATATCTTAGGAGTTAGATTGAGGACTCTTGAAGCACCGTCAAATGATTGTTAAGAGATTATCTCCAACCGGAGTTGGAGATAGAAATCCTCTCTCATTAGGTTGATGTTTGATCGACCTCTTGATGCAGATCCTCTACACAAGAATAGTGATTAAGAGGTGTTATATTAGTTAGGTCAAAGGGTTGACTTAACGAGATCGAGATAACCTAAGTCCCATGTTGAATAATGTCACAATATAGGAACACATCCTATGACCAGAGATAGATATGTTACTATATGTCTGAGTGTGTACATTTAGTAGACCAATATGTTGATGACCGAACCAAGATCTATACACTGGTGAGCAAGTGTGCATGTATGCGAATATGAGTAATACGATCTCTCGAAGGGATCATACATGTTTACTTGTTAACAATTATACATGAGCTCACTCATGAGGTATTGGGATCGATCAATTTCCATGCATGGCCACCATGCTTTAGAAGAATGATAAGAATTTGAAGGTATGATATATGCTTTAGGAATGCATATGATAGATATTGATTCCCAATGACCAATATTGATAAACTTGATGATTAAATCCTAAAGATGACAATGCAAAATTGATATATATATATATATATATATATCTTTGGGTTTATCCCAGGTCTTCTAGTATGCAGATGTACAAGTATTAGGAATACATGAGGGTGATGTGATCATAAACGATTGTATAACCATGACGCTTCCATTTCGAGGGTGTGATGAGACAGGTTTGGATTTTAGTGACTCCTCTCGGTAGAGAAGTAATCTGATCTTGGTCCAAATATTAGACATTGATCTAAATGAGATTCATATGTAATGACATGATTAGATTTGTGGTCTTGATTCAGTCAAGCATATATGAGAGGTCTCTGAGATCTAGATTTGAGATGTTATCTCAACATCCAAGTCACTATATGTGGAACAATACAATCGTCGTGTCCTTATATCCAAGTATTTGTGGAGAAAGCGCATTATTCTTGAAAGGGTTCAAGAATAATTCCATAGTTGAATTATATCCAAGTGTTGTGAAATGGATAATTGAATGTGATTTAATTTTCTTGAATGATGTGAATTTGATTCACATTATTGGGATGCATGTGAATTATTATCCAATATAATTAAATGTGGTTAAATTATTATGGATAGAATAATGTGGATGGCAATATCTAATTATTTATAAAAATTATAAATGTGATTTATAATGTATTAAATAAAGCTTATTATTTGTTGATTAATAATTTATGTGAATTGGACTCACATTGGATAATTAATTGAAAATGTAACTCACATTTTATTTTCGGTTGTGAATGTGATTCACAAATTTCCAATGGCAAGATCAAAATATTCAAAAAATAATTATAAATTATTTTATTGTATATTTTACAACAATTGTTGTTTTAATTATTGTAGATACATGGAGTCAAGAAATCTTGGAGATTGCCAAGATTACATTGGAAATCTCTACACCAATTAGGAGTAGGGACGACCACCAATTTCTACATGGAAAGGGTGGCCGTCCACCACTCCCATATGGAAGGGAAGATTTCCATCTCCATTATCTCCATGATTTGTTGATTTATTTTGAGGATTAAATTATGTTGTATTATCAATATATATTTAATCAAATTAAATTAATTGTTGTTGTGTTTTTTAACAACTATATCTTGGCCATTGAAATAAGCACAAATCAATCTCGTCCATTGGTTTTGTGTATCCCATGAATTGTGATCCATGGACTCCCAAAAGACTATATAAGGAGAGGCACTCTTGCCCTCCTAGAGGTTAAGAAAATATACAAGCAATCTCTCTTCTCTCCCATCATTCACACGCCCTCTCTCCCTCTCTCTCCATTGGTGGTCGTCCAACAAACCCTAGAGAAGGAGTCTCTGTCATCGCTTCGTTGTTGTGTCGCCACTTCGATGACTCTCGGTTCTCCATCTTCTTTGGTATGTCCCACTCACAAAGAAGACGTTTGATCTCATACAACGAGATCAGGAGTTCCCACTCTTAAGATCAACTTCTTGGAATGCGAGGATCACACGGTTGATCCCCGCTCTCGCAAGCATCTTCTCTGAATATTGGACTTGAGACAGGTTGTCTCTTTCATAGTGACTTGATCGCAACCACTCTACAAGAGGTATTCCTTTATCCTTGATATAGTTTTGATGAAACTAACTGAGAATCATTCTTGGATCAAGTGGTTTCACATGAAAAAATTTTAAATTCCGCTACATAGAAAGACTGGTCTGACCAGTTGTTCCCGATCGTTTAAGATACGATCCACACGCTTCCATGATGCGCTTGATGATTATTCCATATCCTTCACTATGCACTCAAACAAGTTTCTCATTGTTTGAACTTCATATTTGATGAACTTATAAAGGTTATGATTTCATATAGGGTCTTGATGAACCGTGCAAAGTCCAGTGGGAGTGCCAATGTGTTTGTCTTAGTAAATGTAGATGATATTCTAGTCACTTGGAATTATATAAGGATGATAATAAGTGTTTTATAATCTAGTTATTCCATACCCTGAGATATGTTATCAAGGAAACCTCACATTGGACATTAGTGGTACACCTTGGACATTTCCATATTCTTAAATTTTCCAAGAATGTCTTCTTTTCCTTAAAATATGATAATGAACTATCTCACGGATTACACCTCAAAGTGATGAGGAAGTGTATGCTAATAATGCTTGCCCTTTTGCATCAGTTATGAGAACCCAGGTGTATGCTAGATGTGTACAAAAGCCAGATATTTGCCACGCAATCGGAGTAGTACATTGTTACTAGTCCCAATATGAAAATAAAACATTTGATTGCAGTAATAACAAAGACAGCAAGACATTAGAGATAGAAATCTCTAAGTCTTATCTTCAAGAACATAAGACTTTATAGATAATGATCTAAACTATCTTAACTACATATACCTCAGTATATAGACATCTCCAGGAATAAGGGTATTCTTATAAGGATAATAAAATTGTTGGTTATGATTATTAAGTTGTAGTGTCAATGACACTATAACTGACGATATTGAGCATTGGTTTCATAAAATGTAATAATCACATAGGATGCAAGCCATGTTACTAGGAGATAAGCAAGTGTCTTCATAGGACATGTCGTAAACTCTCAAAAACAGAGTGACTGATCAGCTTATCAAGTTATTTCTCTAAATATTATATGATTGACACATGAGTGTGGGTTTAAAGATTAGTCCATTAATGGATCTCTGGGGTAGTTGGAGAATATTGGACATGTGAGCTCAGGGCAAGCCTTTATGCAATAAATGAGACTGCAAATATCATTTCATGATATGAAATCAAGAATGACAAATTTGCGTAATAGGCCCCTCAGTACAATTAGGGTTATTTACAATGGCCATCTTAATGATGACACAGTTGGTGATTCAATTATTGAATCATAGAGGCCGGTGCTAGCATGAATATCTAAATAGTTAGATTAAGGACTCATCGAGCACCGTCAAATGATTATTACAAAAAGGATCTCCAACGTGAGAAGGAGATGGAAATTCATTCTCTAGAGGTTAATATATAACCGACCTCTTTATGTAGATCCTTTATGTAGTAATAGAGATTCGGAGGTGTCGGATTAGTTTGGTCAAAGAGTTGACTTAGTGAGATCGAGATAACCAAAGACCTATGTTGTATGCTGTCACGATATATGAACACATCCTCTGACCAGAGATAGATGTGTTATTAAATTTATGAGTATGTACAATTGGCAGACCAATAGGTTGATGACCTAATCAAGGTCTATACACCGGAGTGTTGTTGTGCATGGAAGGGCATATGTGTAATATGATCTCTTAAAGGGATCAAGTAGGTTCATTTACTGAATCAGAAGACATGAGATCACCAATGAGATATTGCGAAGAATTAAATTCCAAGGATTGTTCTCTCGCTTCGGATGCTTGACTAAATTTATAGGTTTGATATATGCTTTTGGATAGTCTATTATCAATACCTGGTATGATATATGCTTTTGGAAAGTATAAGATCGATACCAACTCCCAATAGTTAAATGAAATCCTTAATGATAAAACATTGAAGGAGACGATTTAAATAGATTTAAAACTTCGAGCTTGTTCTTGATCTTCCAATATGCAAGATGTACAGGTACCAAGAATACCTGAGGGTGATGTGATCATAAAATATTGTATAACCACGATGCTTCCATTCATAGCAAGTTATGAAACATGTTTGGATTTTCATGACTCTCAGTAGAGAAGTGATATGATCATGGTCTAAATGCTGGATTGAATGTGAATGATATGACATGTCAAGATTAGATTTCTAGTCTTGATTTAATCAAGCATCCTTGAGAGGTTCCCAAGATATGGATTTGAGAAGTGATATCAATATCCAAGTCACTATACGTGAAACAATACAATCACCATGCTCTTATCTCCAAGTATCTGTGGAGAAAGTGCATTATTCTTGAAGGAGTTAAGGAATAATTCCACTATTGAATTATTTGATCATTGAGATATGTATAATTAAATGTGATTTAATTATCATGGATAATATGAATGTGATTCATAATATTTGTCCATGTAAGGGGTGTTATGTATGATTATTTAATGTGATTTAATTATCAAATATATGAATAATGTGAATGTGATTCATTTTATTTGGGAACATGAAAATAGAGATCCAAGATTATTAAATATTATTTAATTATCAGGGATATGATTCATGTGGATATCACTATCCATGATAATCATGGATATTATAAATATGATTTATAGATTTATTTTACATAGTATTTACAAATTATATGTTGTTGTGAATAGGATTCACAATAAATAATTAATTGTAAATCTAATTTATATATTATGTTGGATATATGAAATATGACACATATTTATCAGTGGCATGATTGATGTTTTTCACGAACTTAATTTAGAATACTTTTGTGAAGATAAATGTAATAATAATTGTTGCAATTTATCTTATTTAGAAAATATATATTAATGAAGGCGGCCACCAACAAGGTGGACATCCACCATGACCAACCTCAAATGGGGGGACGACTACACTCTTTTAACGGTGGTAGTTGCCACCCATAATAAGTATTTATTATTATTGAAGTCAAATTAATTAATTTATATCTTGACAAGGAAAAGTAATTAATTTATTTTAATTAATTTTGATGTTACAAATTTATAGCAACAAATCATGGCTATTTATTAATAACCTCTTAATCTAAACAATTGTATTAAAAGGGCACATGGATTGAGATCCATATATATCGAACTAGTATAAAAGGAAGGGTAGCCCTTGTCTTTTAGATAACTCACACATAATTACAATAAGAATTAAAATCTCTCCATATCTCTCTCTATATGTCAAGTCTCCCTCTCTCTCTCTCTCATTTTGTTCGTCCACTATGGAGCCCTAGAGAGAGCAACCATCGTCGCAGCATCGCCATTATGCTGCTGAATCGCATTCTCATGGATAACCATCTCCTCTGTTGCTCCTCACTCATAAAAAAGACACTGTATCTCATGATACGAGATCATGAGATTCACTGCATGGATCATCAACGTGGATTGCGCGGAGCATGCGTTTCATCAACGCGCTCGCAACCATATCCTCCATCGAATCAGACTTGAGATAGGAGGTCTATTCGTTAAGTGAGTCTATCGCAACTACGTTTCAAGAGGTAAACCTAATACTTGTTTGTGGTTTAGATGAAATGATACAAAAAGTGTTATTGGTTCACGTGGTTTAATCTTTTAAAATTTTAAATTCCGCTTCCTTGAACAACTAGTACGACTAGTCTCTCCCGATCACATACGATGCGATACTTCCACTTTTATGATATGCTTAAGTATTTTACCATACCCTTCATGACTACCTACTAGAAGAAAAAGTTTTTAAGAGTTAATATGGATGTAGATACGATGAGTGTCATCATTCTACTATATATACTCTAGTCACTCATGAAGCTTCGTAATATTCAAAATGTATGAACTGAATGAGGCATGTATAAATTTTGAGTTACTCTTATATTGAAATATTTAGAGTTCAACATAAGAGATGGTTCCTCTTCATCTATCATTATTTATAGATGAAGGGATTAGAGTGGAATCATGGATCTAACCAAAGTAAGAAAGAAGGCTACAAAGTTGCATATGACACCTAAAGAGTTAGATGAATGCCAATACTGCAATAAGACGATGTATTGATAGTATGACTATATATACTATCTCATATTCTTAGAGAAGGACTATGATAGTGCATTAGAATAATCTACATTTGATCATTGAAATTTATATACTTGTTAGATAAGATCAAAGTATAATAATTGTATCTCATTCTTCTAATGAAACTTTCAATTTGTAGCATATGTTTTAGAAGATTATAAAATTCGATCTTAATGTTTAATAGTCATGCTCATGGATATTGATGCAATTGTTGCAACAAAGTCAACTAGATTATCAAACTTCATATTTTTAGTAGGAGAGCCCATAGTCTTAAACAATGTCTCTATGACCTTGATATTAGATTACACTCATTGTTTACTTATAAATGTTGAAAATACATGTGAATTATGGAATATATCAATTGTAAAGAAATATGAAGGATATATTTCAGGAAGTAATCTAACATCATTTTAACTCTACAAAATTAGAAATTTTAGGAATGGTTCATTGACATTAATACCAAAAATAAAACCTTCAAACATCAATAGAACGATAAAGATCATTTGACAATGATCTGACATGAACCCCTGGAAATAAGGCTATTGATGAGATCAATAGACTAGTAAGAGATGAAACTTTAGAATGTATGAAATTTCAAATGTTACATACTTGTGAATATTGTAGTAGAAGAAAGATGTCGAATACACTCTTCTCTGAGAATCGTGTAAGATGTCAAGGTGTTCAAGAATGCAAACATAATGATGTATGTCAGTTATCTATATCATAATAAACATTGGTGATATGTGATAGCATTTGATGATTGTTTGGGATATGAGATTTCTTCCCTTCATCTTAGAAAGCTTTGAAATATTCATAGATTCCACAATTTTGGTTTAGAATCAAAGATTGAAGGAAGATGAATGAATTTGATCTGACCAAGGTAACTAGTACCTATTGATGAATTCAAAGAATACCTTATAGAGAAAGGAATATCCTCCCTATCTCACTCAACCTAATACACCTTAACTCAATAGAGCTGAAGGGAGATATAATTAGATCATGTGCGACATGATTTGATCAATGAAGAATTTTAGCATAAATACCTCTTACATTCCATGTGTATATGTAGTAAAGACTAGTATATATATCCTTAGTAAGATTCCATGCAACTAATATAGAATATAGCACTAGAAAATGCTACGTCAATAAGAATATAAAGAATGGTATTGTATACCTAATTTATGATATTGATATTCTTAAAATATTTCATCTCTAAGGATATGATTCTTAGAGGACGACTCTCTTGAGAATTAATATGAAAATGAAGTAAAGGAACCCATTGAATCTTGATAAGATAATGAGGCTTCTGAAATCAGAATTTAAAAGGAGAATTAACAATGAATCACTCATACCACTTTAATTGGGTTAGAGGATGGATTCCATGTGTCAGTTAAGTCTGACAATGATCTAACTTCATAAGATGAGGATCTTTAGGATCGTGACATGGAAAGATGAATGTTAGCAATAACGTCTAAAGTAGACTTCATATAGATATGTTGTGTATGGACCCTCGAAGATCCACCTACAAGGTTAAGACTCATTACGTATAAATGTATATTCAATAGAAAGAGGGAAACTGATAAGAAGGTAGGGATCTTCAAAGCATAGCTCTTACCCTCAAGATATACACAGAAAGAAGAAATCCCCTTCGATGAGACTTGCTTTCTAGTGACCATGCTTAAACTAATCAGATTATGGCTAACTATAATTATACAACTTGACTATGACATACTCAAGATGGAAGTCACGATAGCATTCCTATGAGAATTCGTCATCAAGGTTATTCATATGAAGTAGCCCCATGGCTTCATGTATGAAGAATGGTAGGTGTGCAAGCTTAAGGAATTCCATCCATGGACTCATATAAGCTTCTGGTAATTGGAATATCATATTTAACGAAATTGTAAATTGTTATGATTTCAGAAAGAATATTTATAAACCATGTGAAATGTAGTGGAAGTGCTATTGTATTCATCATGCTAAATGTAGATGATATCCTAATCAATTGGAATGATATAAGGTTGATAATAAGTGTTTTATAATATGATTGTTCCATACATTGAGATACGATCTCAAGGATGTGTCTTATACCTTAGTTTTCAAGTTGTTTAGAAGCAAAGAGAAGAGGGCATTGGGACCTCGAATTAGTGGTACACTTTGGACATAATCCATTTTGGGAGAACTCCAAGGGAAGCTTCTTTACCATAATATATGGAACTGACCTATCCGAAGGGATAATACCTCAAAGTGTTGAGGAATTGAATGCTAAAACTGCTTGCCCTTGTGCATCAGTAATCAGAACCCGGGTGTATGCATGATGTATACAAAAAGTTAGATGTCTACCATGTCGTGGGAGTAGTAAATTGTTAATAATCGTGCCATAGAGATAAAACACTTGATTGCAATAATAACAACATCTTAAAGGATGAAATTAAGTATTATCTTCAAAAAATCAAGACTTTATAGACAATGATCTAAAAGGTCCTAACTACAGATACCTTAGGAGATAGAGATCTCTAGGAATAAGGGTATTCTAATGAGGATAATGGAAAATACATATCGATTATAATAATTATTGAGCAATAGTGTCAGAGAAACTATAACTTATGAAAAATGAGTGTTGGTAGCATCGGATGCAACATTCGTATCGTATGTGAGCACCGCTACTAAGAGATATGCAAGTATCATAAAAGGACTTGGCGTAGTATCTCGGGAATAGACCTAGCTATATTAAATAGCTTATGATTGTCATGTGAGTGTGGGTTTAAAGATTTTCCTACAAATGGTTCTTTGCGCTAGTGTGTGTGATTGATAGACATGCGAGCCCACGACGAGCCATTATGCAATAAATGTTATTAAAAATATAATTTCATGATCTGAAATAAAGATTAATTAATTTACATAATAGTTCCCTTAGTACAATTAGGTATGTGTACCATGACTATTTTGATGATCATGCAGTTGATTCAATTGTTGAATAATAGAGGCTAGTAGTTGGATGAAAATCTAAAGAGTTAGATTGAGGACTCATCAAGCACTGTCAAATGATTATTAAGAGATTATCTCCTTCCCGTGTAGAAGATGGCAAACCTTTCTCTCATGGGTTGATATCTAACTGACCTCTTGATGTAGTTCATCTACATATGAATAGAGATTCAGAGGTTTTAGACAAGTTAGGTCAAACAGTTGACTTAACAAGATAGAGAAAACCAAAGACATATGTCATCTGTTGTCACGACCTAAGCATACATCCACTGACATGAGATAGATGTGTTACTATATGTCTGAGTTTGTACATTTGACAGACCAATAGGTTGATGGCCTAAATAACGTCTATACACTTGTGTGTTGGTGTGCATACTAGGGTATATGAGTAATAAGATATCTCTAAAGGATCATACTGGCTCATTTACTGAACCGTAAGACCTGAGCTCACTCATGAGATATTGGGAATCAAATTCTGTGTATGATCGTCTCGCTTTTGTAAGCTTGATTGAATTTGAAGGTTCGATAATACTTTTTGAATGTATATGAGAAATACATAAGTATAATATATGTTTTTTGGGAAGTATATGATTGATACTGACTACCAATGATCAAATGAGAAGCTTGATGATAAAACTCTGAAGGAGAAAATATAGACAAGATCTATAACTTTTGGTTTATTATAGGTCTTCCAGTATGCAAGATGTATAGGTATTAGCAATACCTGAGGGTGATGTGTTCAATAAATGATTGTATTACCATGACGCTTCCATTCCAAGGGAGTGATGAAATGGGTCTGTATTTTAGTGGCTTCTCTCACTAGAGAACTAATCTAATCAAGTTCCTAATGTTGGACAGTTGTCTGAATATGATTCAGGTAGAATGAGAAGATTAGATTTATGGCTTTTATTTAGTTTAACATCTATAGGAGGTCCACAAGACCAGCAGTTGAGATATGATCTCAATACCCAAGTCACTATATGTGGAACATACAATTGTCATGTCCTTATCTCCAATTGTCGATAGAGAAAGTGCATTATCATTGAAAGAGTTCGAGTATAATAGCATTTTTGATAATGTATCCAAGCATTGACAAATTGATAATTACAAGTAATTTAATTATCATGTATGATATTAATTTGATTCATATTATTTGGTCATATTAGGAGAGTTATCTAAGATGATTAAATATGATTTAATTATCAAAGACGTGAATAATGTAAATGTGATTCTTGTTATTGGGAAAATGAGAATAAGGATCCAAGATAATTAAATATGATTTAATCATCAATGATAGAATAATGTGGATAGTGCTATCCATATTATTTGTACATACTTTATAGATGTGATTTATAATATATTAGAGACATCATGATGTAAATAATATCTTCAACTTAATTGGTTATGTGAATTGGATTCACATTGGAAATCGATTGGGAATGCAATTTATATTTTATTTTTGGTTTTGACTTTGATTCATATTATTTATGATTACAATATTGATGAAGATAATTTGGAATTATTTTTGTGAATTAGATTACAACAAAAGTTATTTTGAATTATATGAAGGATTAAAGGAAACTACACCATCCATTTAATGGATGGTGGACCGACACCCATTGACTTGGTCATAAGGGTGGTTGTCCCCTCTATCTTAGATGAGTGGGTGGATTTCCTCATTATCCATCTATGATAATTAGTTTAGTTAAAATAAAATTATCTTGATTATGTAGTATATTAAATTTAAACTAAATTAATTGTTGTTACAACATAAATAGTGGCCATTGAATAGAAACACAAATCCATCTCAACCATTGATTTTGTGTTTGACATGGATTGGAATCTATGGAATCCAAATATACTATAAAACACGAGGCAACTCTATCTCTTCTTAATAATAATATAATATGCTCTCTCTCTACATGCCAAGTCTCTCTCTTTCTCTCTCATTGTGGCTGTCCACCTTGATGCCCTAGAGAGTGATCGTCGTCATCGTTGCTACGTTGTTATGCCACCGCTTAGACCACTCGTGAATCTATGTCTAGCTTGGTGCATTATGATCATTAAGAAGATATTAGATTTTGTGAGATGAGGAGATTTACCGCTTGGATCATCAACATGGATTGCGAGGAGCACATGTTTCATCAATGCACTCGTAAGCATCTGCTCCATTGGATCAAACTTGATATAGGAGGTCTCTTCATTTAGAGATTCATTCGCAACCATGCTTCAAGAGTAACCTTAATACCTATTGGTGGTTTAGATGAAATGATCTGAGAATTGTTCTCAGATCAAGTGGTTTCACCGTTCAATTTTTTTTAATTTTGCTGCCTGATGAATCTGTGATTCATTATCTTTATTCATTTATTTTAGATTAAAATACCTTGTAAAACACCTGCATATAACACTAACTCCATATTCTTATGAACTTGCATCTGTGTATAAATATTGTACACTTCTTGCTAATTTTAACCTAAAATAAATAAAGAAAGAAAGAAAGGAAAAAAATAGAAAAGAAAATAAAAAGAAGGAATAATGTACACATGCTGACCCGAACCCCGAGAGAAGGTCAAGACTTGACATGATCGATCATGAATAAAGTAGTGGGAGATAAGGGTCCTTAAGCAGAAAATAAAAAAATGTGTGTGTGTTGTTGTAAATACTTCTCACTTATTTTGTGTATATCTCTATAAAACTTACACTAATTTATTTGTGCCTTAATTGACCTCAAATCAAATAACTTTCAAAACCAAAGTTGTAGAAAAAAGTGTGTCCTAATCAATAAAAATAATTACACAATTAAATCATGTACAGAATAAAAGTAGCCACACTTGCAGAAAGCCACAAAGCACTTATTGAAAAATCAATTCAGGCTCCATATGAACTCAAATTGAACCAATCTCACTTTCAGTGGATTCTAAATTAAATTATCTTTAAAAAAGTTGTGATTTTATAATTTTTGGAGTTACGAGTAAAAGTTGGTTTTTCGGGGTGGTTTGTGCAATTTCCCCATGTATTTTGTAAATATTATATTTTTATATACTTGTAAATTATTCTTACTAATTATTTAAAATAAAAAAATTAAAAAAATGGAAAAGCTAATTTCCTCATTTACCCTTATATATAATGTCATATTCGTATATAGTATATGTATATAGTTGCTATTTTTAATTAACCACCATAAAAAATAAAAAAATAACATTTTTTAATCCAAATAAATAAAGTAACGAAAATAAAAAAAGATGATTTTGTAAATAGTTTTATCTCTTTTTCTTTATCTCATTTCAATTTTTACATACATCTTATCTATTTATCCAAAAAGCCAAAAATTCAAAATTTCATCTCCATTATATTTTTTACTTATATGGCTCCTTCTCCCTCATTTCAACTTGATCAATCTTTAGAGAGAGGAGCCCGATCTCTGAGAGAAAATTTCATCGAGAAAGTTGCCTAGCCTCCAAATCGTCCGGTGACAGCGAGTCGGCCTTGTCGAGGCGATCACGGTCCTTTTCCGCTCCTAAGGTGAGATTAATCGTAGTGTTATTTTTCTTCTTATCTTTATCGTAGATTAATCGTAGTCTTATTTTCTTTTTTTTTCTTTTTGTGTTTTCGTTGTCAATTTTCTTCACCTAGATCTTAGAATCATCACCCATGATTTTTCATCTCATTCTCTCGATCTCCCCACATTCTATACCTATCATCCACGATCTCTCAACTCCGGCCTCGTACGGTGGACGGAGTTCAAATTCAAATCTCTCATGTCCGTCGGATCCTCGTTCATTTTTTCTCTAACGTTTGTGTTGCAGGATCATTAAAAAATAAAAATACCAAAAAAGAATTTATATATCCTGATGTTTTAAATTTCTATTTTTTCAGATTTAAAAAAATTAAAAAAAGTTTTTTAATTTCCGTTTACATCACAAATAGTAAACAAATTACAAAATATATATATAACACAAAAAAAGGGGACGGCTGCCTTTCCAGGCCCTGCCGCCCCCACCGCCTCCTAGCGCGCGGCCCTCCAACGCCTACTCCGCCCCACTTCCTGGCCGTGCGTGCGGAGGATCTCCGCCCCACCGGCGTCGCGCCTGCACTTGCAACAGCCCTTCCTCCCGCGCCCTACGTCCCTGCGCGTGAAAAAAAGGAGAGAAAGGCGGTACCCCTGTGCCCTCATTTGGATTGAAGATAGAAGAACAAATCGTAGGCGGTTTTGAATAAAAAAGAAGATATTTTGAAAATTTGCATCTTCAGCCACTAGAACTTCTGTAAATTTCAAAGAAGCCCCTGTCAGCATCAAGCACATGCCAAACACGTGATATAGTTGTAAAATTGTGCATTCTATCTTGAGATTTATTTTTGTTATTTATTGATGCAAAAACAAAACTTATGTACATTTTAGTCCCTGAACTGCAGAACAAAAACTTGCGTGCTCTATTTGAGTGAAATAAATGTTATCTGTGATCTAAAAATCTTGCAAAAATTATGCTTTGCTCCTGATGTGATTGTCTTCTTATCATGAATTTTTAATTGCATTTTGATTTCATTTATTATTATTAAAAGATCAAAAATAGTGCCATTTTCTCTTCTTGAAATTAAAAAATTCATAAAATTTCGAAAATAACTCCGAAAATTCCAAAAAATTAGGGTAGTTTTATTTCATTATCATTTATTTCCTCTCCATTTGTCATCATTAATTATTTATAAAACCAAAAAAATTGAAAAACATCAAAAATTTTATAAAAACCACAGAAAATTCTACAAAAATCCAAAAATAGTGTTTTCAGTTCCTATTTATAGATAATTGCTTCTAGTTTGTTATAAGAATAGTTGTCAAGAGTTTTGGTCATTTAAAATATTTTTAAGCAGCAAATTACTCCAGGCTATGCACATTTTAGCATTTTCTCACTGTCTAATTTTTAGAAAAATACTAAAACATCTGAAAATTCCACAAAAATTCTCAAAATATTTCAAAATTTCCAAAACACAAAAATATTTTCTCTGGATTTTCTGAGTATTTTTTATTAATAGAAAAATTATAAAAAAGAGTTGGTGTGCATATTTTCGATCTTGTGAATATTACTTCGTGTTTTGTTTGAAAATAAAAAATTAAAAAAAACAAAATCACTAAAAAGTTGAAAATCAGAAAATATATAAAAAAATAGAAATAAAAAATTTAAAAAATTAAAAAGATAAAAAATTACAAAAATCTAAAATAGGTGTCCTTTGAGATTCTTGTTTTCTCTTAATTAATTCTTGATTAATTGAATAATCCTCGGGATTTGTACGCCTCCATGAGTTCGACCGTGTCTGCTATATAGGTTAATAAATAGCAAAAAGAAATTTAAAAAATGTTTGTTTGTCACTGGTTTTTTGGGGATAGCAATGACTTAAATATCATTAAATTTTCGTCCTCGAGAAAAACATGCTCAACACTGCCCCGAGCTACAAGTACAACTAGTCGCTCCCTATCGCATATGATGCGATTTCCACGCTTCTGTGATGCACTTAAGGATTTTCCCACATCCTTTAGAGCACCCTGTTTCTAGGTGTCGATTTCATTTTCTCAATTTTTCTCAACCCTTTTCTCCACTACATTAATCCTTGTCGACCTTGTAAATATTGACTTGGGCTAAGGGTTTAAGGTTAGCAAGTATTTACAATACTTCCTTTATTTTTCTTTTCTTTCATTTATTCATTTATTTTGTATTTAAATGCATGTATTTATGTACTATTTATAGAAAATGGTTAGTGTTTTAATTTATACAAGTTAGACTTATATACATGTATTTATCTAGGGATTTAGTGGTCAAATAAAGGAATAAAGGTGAATGAACGAGCATTCATCATGGGACCACCCTAAAAACAATATAGTTCATAATGTGACCATACCGAGGGAGTGAGGCAATACTCATGATCGACTCATCTAGAAAAATATCAGTGATAGTACATCACCCAAGGAAATAGCTGGCCATTCAATTCTTGATTTCTGATATCCTACAACTTTTTTGACTCTTGGCTTATCCACTATTTCGAAATCTGATTCCTTGATCAAATGGATCCAACATACCATACATGATTTAGCATAATTTTTTTGTTGTAAGTATCTGATAGAATAATGGTTAGTATAGACGATTACTTTAGATCTGAAAAGATGATATCCGAGCTTCTCTAAGGAGAATACAATGGTCACCAAATCTTTTTTTTATTGTAATTGTTTTCAGCCTCATCCAATGTCTATATGGTATAGTGAATTGGAAATGGTAATTCATCTCTGTGTTATCCCAACATATCCTTGAAAGAAAAGATTGATGAATCTATATTGATATCGAATGGGAGAGACCAATTGGGCGGCCATAAGATAGGAGCTTGAGTATCCATATCCTTGAGTATAAAGTCTTGGAGGATTTTATCATGAACAATTAAAATATGCCCTTTTCTTAATAATTGGGTAAGCGGTCGAGCAATCCTACAGAAGCCTTGGATGAATAGTATATAAAATCCGACATACCCCAAAAAAGACCTCACATTCTTCATATTTCTCAATGGTATAAGATACACAATCGCATCCACCAACATCGGGTCGACCTCCATGCCTTGCTTGGAAACGGCGTGACACAATGCAATTCCTTCGGTGACCATTTACTGACTATTTTCAGTTGAGAGCACAAGGATCACCTTACAGTGTCTCTTAATCCAGGCTAGGTGACAAAGACATGCATCAAAACTATCAACATAGACTGAGAAATCATCCATGATAACCTCCAGAAAACTACCAACTATATTGGCGATCACAACCAAAATACATATAGAGAGCGCTTTACACACTCTAAAGGGCATCTACTTGAAGGAATATGTGCCAAATGAATAATTTTAAGTTTTTTTCTCTTGATCCGTACGAGAAATCACCACTTGATTATATATCTATTAGCCATACATGAAACAAAAAAATCATTCCCTGCCAACCTTACAAGCACATGATCAATGAAGGACAATGGAAAATTATCCTTCTTGGTCACTGAATTCAGGTGCATGTAATCAACACAAACACGCCAAGAAGTAGGTACACATGTCGAGAAGTCTTCCCTTTAATCATTTGTAATGATATTGATCTTGGATTTCTTCGAAACCACATGCAATGGGCTAACCTAATTCTAGTTAGAGGATGGATGAGTGGATCAAGCTTCACACCATTTCATGATTTCCTTCATGACAACGTCTCAGAGATTATTATTTAATACATTCTAGAACTTATAGGACTCTTTACAGTGATCTTCCAAAAGTTGATCCCATGGGGATCTAAAATATTCCAACCAAGTGCCTTGTGGATTCACTCTAGAACCTCTAGAAATAGAGATTCTTTATATATGGTTAATCATCTTCACCTCCAAGGAAGGCGGACTTAATTTTTTTGAAGCGTCTTGAGTTCTAGTGGTGTTGGGATCGGTTTTATGATAACCTCAACAATTGGATTATTGATTAGTACATGATGTGCTAATATGTTAGTATCCACTATGGCTAATTAAAGATAATACAAAATTATCCCGAACATGTCTACAATGAATTCGTCATTTTTGGTTTGGGATGGATTTTCCTCAAAAAAATTATCATCCTTTTATAATGGACATCCCTGTTGATTTGGAAGATTTGACTGGACTTTCCATGTCTTCCTTGGGGGAAAGGAATTCTTAGGTCAAATATCTATACTCTATACTAAAGCTGGGTTACTTTTGGCCCTTATCTGTTGTTGACACGTGGGTGCACCCCCTGCTTTCATCAATGTTCCCCCGCACACCGCGTGCGCATGGGCTTTCATTCCCGACGTGTTTTGTTTCCTATTTCCCCTTTCGATAGTTTTCATCATCCTAGCCCGATATCCCTTCGTTGTCCTTTCCCCTACCAACAGTTGTCTTCTACCATAACCCGCACGTACCTCTGGGGTTTCATTTATTGCCGCTTCCTTTTTTACCCTAACCCTCTTGCTCTTCAAGCTGCTCTCCTTTGCCTTCTCACATGCTGCTTCTGTCTCGCTTCCTCCAAACACCCTGTCGTATTCCTCTCTTCCATCGGTATGAATGTTCTTCCATTGTCGTTAGGGTTTATTTTTTATACTCAGTTGTTTACCCTCTTCGTTTTTTTGTTTCTTATGTTTGTTATCATTCTGATCATTCTTCCTCAATCTCTCCGGCAAAGATACCATGTTTTCATATTTCCGTTTACATTCTAATCATTCTCTCCCATTTTATTTGGCGCCTATGTAGGAAGCATCCCGATTTTTCGGATGATGGTTGTTTTTGTTCTTATATTTTTTAATGTTTATTTTGTTATTTTATATTGCTGTTTATGTACTGCTGTGATATATGGATTATTGTTAGATTGCAATAATCCGGAGGCATTGAAGGATAGACATTGTTATTCTTAGTTGTCTTTCTATTTTTTTAGAATGTTTCATGCTTTTATGTCCCTATTGGTAAAAAAGAACACCTTTAAAGAATCTGGTTTTTTCAGATGACGGTTGTTTTGGTTCTTATATTTTTTTAGCCATTTTTTAGTTGTTTTATATTGAGGTTTATGTACTGCTGTGATATATGGATCATTGTTAGATTGCAAGAATCTAGGAGCATTGAAGGATAGAGTTTGTTATTCTTAGATGTCTCTCTATTTTTTTTGGATTGTTTCCTGTTTATATATCCGTATCGGTAAAAAAGACACATGTGCATTAAAAATGCTATGATAAATATTAAATGGTGTATTTTGGTGATGGGTTATCAATATATTAAATGGTGTATTTTGGTGATGGTTGCTTTAAGATTTTCATTATCAATGAGGGGTGGAGTTCTTTATGAACTTCTGGTAGTAGAGTTTAGATGGTCATTTTTTTATCCTTTCCATGTATTAAATCCTTTCCATTGTATTTGCATATATTAAATCAATTTCATTGTCTGATAGAAATAGATGCATAAAAGCTAACTGCCTAAGAGGAATGAAAAAACGCTTTAATGTTGTATACGTTTAGTTCAGGCTGTTGGATATATGTATTTTTTAAATATTATTTTTCCTTCAAAATAATATTGGGTCATTGCTAATAAATAGAAATGATATGCATGTGCTGAGTTAGATTATAACTTTCTGGGAAGGCTATGATGGTATCTTTTTTAATAGTTGTGCTGTGTGGTTATTTGTTGATTTCGCATATGAATTGATTCAAGGTTTTTCATTTTTTCTTATTTCTTTATTTCATAACTCCCTTCTTAGTTGATTTATTTTAAAAATTTCCTTCCAAATATTTCATATGTAGTCATTTTTTCAGGTCAATTACTACGGCTGCATGCGTTTGATTTCATTCAGGTAATAGCTTGAATTTTTATGGATGTACACTTTCATATTTTATTACTGTTTATTTCGTATGCATATTATGTAGAAACAAATATGTTTTGTTGTATATTTTTCTCTTTTTTTCTTTTACTGAAATTGTATTTTCTATGGTGCAAGATTTTAATTACTCTTTGTAAACATGGTAACAAATGGGGTGAATTCTTTGGTTGATATAGTTGCATATGTATTACTAACATCTCAGAATATATAGGTACTAACCTGAACCATCGACAATAAAGAAGTTAGATGAAATATCATGCAGAAATGATTGTTGTATTTAATTAATAAATATTATTATAAATGTGTAGATATTTGCATTATATTATTAACAATTCAGAATTGTTGTATATCCATGTACATGATTATATATTATTTACTATTCTTTTGGGTTGTGTATCTTTTAAAAATAAAGAAATGATTTTATCTTCATGTTTAAGAAAATGTTGTGATGTGTATCTTCTTAAAAAATAAATAAATATTTTTATCTTCATGTCTTAGAAAATGTTAACAGTTTTCAGGTTTGTATTTACTATGTTCTTCCACATGCTTTTTATTTTATACAATTTCCTTCAAAATATTCCATATTCATTCTTCTTTCGACTAATAATTATAATGACAAATGATTTTATAGTATATTATGTTCTTAATATATATGTATGTTATGCTTTTTGATAGTTGTACCTCACCTCTTTATTGATGAAATAAATCTTTACCTTTTAATTTGTATAGTAATTGCCTGATGTTTGTTTGTAGTCCTATAAAAAAATTGAAATGACTTCGGATTTTTCTTAAATTTTATCATGGATTGTTTTGTCCTTTTTAAAAATAAATATATTATTTGATCTTTCATTAGCATAAAAGGTTAGAACTTTTTAAATTTTATGCTTCCTATCTTCTTGCTCATATGATTACTCTATTTTATAAAATTTCTCCCCAAATTAAATAAAGATGTAAAAATTTGAGAACTTAATTGAACAATGATTGATTGGTTGATGGCATAATATATAATTGACTAGGTAGCATACCCGTACTTCGCGTCGGGATCAAACGGACATTGGAAATTATTATGTATGTATTATATAAAGGATTAAAAAAAGATATCGGAAAATAAGTTATGTATGTATTACATATAAAAAAGTACTACCATTAAATTTTAGATTATTTTTAAAATTCTTTCTTCACATGGCTTCCTCTCCAGCCACATAGCCTTTCCAGATTCCCTTACTTTGTCCCCTTTTCGTGATTGCCAAACCCAATGACCGCGTAAAAAAATTAAAAAGGAAAAAGGAAGATGAATCAAGTGATGAAGAGTCCAAAGAAGATCAAACAAAAAAGCGTAGAATAATGTATGTTTTACTTCAATCAGGCTACTTCTTATCCATTTCATTCCAATACATCTTTTTTCTTGGTTACATGCACACATAACTACACATGTGCATGAACACCCAAATGAACATCCCTTTATATATACTTATGTATTCATTGACCTCTAATTTTTTATGCTATTGAAGGTAATAAGCATGGTTTACAAAGGACTTTCATCACCAGGGAAAAAACCTTCTCTCTTAATCTATATACCACTACTTTTTGACAAAACAACGTTCATGGTTTTTTTACTTTGTACATGTTTTTGTTAAGGGTAGACTGTTTTAACTGTAGTTTAATTAAGTCTTATATATAAACATCAAATAACACCAAAAGTACAACTTCTAGATAATTTTTTTGTCTATACTATTGACCGTAGTTTAATTTGCTCATTATGTATGTCTAAATCATGCAAATTTTATTTAGAAAACATTTCATTACTCCTTTTTCTCTTCTTATTAATTTATAGGTTCCTATTTCGATTATTCTTTCCATATTTTTATTTCTTGCCATGCTTACTCTCATGTTAATTCACCAGCCTTCCATGTTTTATATTTTGTTCATGTATTTATAGGCAAAAGTAGTGTAATACTTTTCCTCTATTACAAAAAGATAGAACAAAGATATGCTCTTATAACATGTATATCCTTCCTTCTATATTTATATTCATATACTTCTTTAAGTAGTATGCAATTATACCTACAAGTAGTAATCAGACTCTTTGCAAATAAAAATGTATTTACAAAATGTTCAATTTCTTTCATTTCTATCCTTAATATATTCTTCCCATATTAGAAGTTTTAAGGTCATTTCTTGGACAAAATATCCTGTCATAATTTGTTGGAGATAGAAGACTTCTTCGATGACCATTACGCTCCATTCTGCTAATTACAAATATCCAAAATGTGATAGCATCTACCACCTTTCAATATGATCACATTTATATATGTTATCCTCTAAGAAATATGCAAAATTTACATCATAAATTAAAATTTCTATCCATTTTGTTTAGGTATTTCTAAGTACAAGTAATGTAGCACTTTATCTTTTCATTTATGACATACAACAAAGGTGTATATGTATAACATATATATCTTTGATCCTTTAATTATATTCCTATGTGTCTTAAAGTAATATGCTACTTTGACTATAAACAACAATTACTCACTTAGCAAATACAAATGTACTTCCAATGATTTTAAAATTTGCCCATGTTTCTATTACATATCTTCTTCACGGTGTCAGTTCCTGAATAAGAACCAGATCCTCATCAAGGTGATCCATATAAATATGATGAAAATATTATGGTGTTATCCTGAAACTGATGTACCTTTCTTTCTTTACAAGTACATCACCAATGAGACGTTTTCAAACAGATACAGAAAAGTTATGTTCTTATAACATGTATATCTTCCCTTATGTAGTTATATTCATATATTGAAGTAAATTACAATTTTGGCTATAAGCAGCAGTTACACTCTTTGCAATTAAAATTATATGCGCATATTATTTTGTTTTTCTTGAGGATAAAAATATTTTGTTCTTCTTTGTTTACATGTTTCTTGTCTATTATTCCGTTGGTTTGAACCGAATTTTATGATATGAGGTTGTCTATATTTACTTAGGAGTTAGGGTTTATTGAAACCGATTGAATACACAACTTTTGATGTTGGGTTGTAATATCTGTGAGATCGATTTATGCACTTCATCTTCCATTTTTCTTCCTTCGATAACTTCTTAGCAATGTTTGTTGCACTTTGCAAACATATAGAAAAATCATCATCGTATCTGGTTATACGAGTTCAGTACCCGGTATTCCTGCCTGATTGGTTTAGTATCTGGCATTCGTAATTAATTCAGTATCACCATAATTAACTTTGTGAGTAATATACAAATGATTAAGTTTGACATGAAGGATTTTCGGCAATGTTATTCTTTCATTTAAGCATTTTAGTTAGTGCAATAGAAAGTTGAATTCTAAATCAGGTTATTAGTGCATGTTCTTTTCTAGGACTTTTTCTGAATGTTTGAAATATATAAAGGTAGCCTACTTTGGGTTAAGATCACATGTAAAATGTATTGTTATTTTCTGTTGTTTTTGTACGCATTATCTTGAGATGCAAGATGCATTTATATATATAACTACTGCCTTAATAAAATTGATCGTACTCTTTTAGTTTACTTTGATGGAAAAGCTATTCTATTGATAATTAGACTTATATATTATATTTTCTAAACAATGTTTATCTTTATATACATGTATGATTAATAACTGAGAACATTACATATATACATATTAACCAGTACATGGTTCAAATTACTTCACAAAGGCAACGTGTGATATCTTGATAATTTTATACAACTTACTTGACTGTATATTCTTCTGAGTATCTTGATAGCTGTATACATATTACTTGACTGTATACTTTCTATGTTATGCATGACAAGGTTACAAAAGTACAATCATAGTTATTAACGTTAATGTTTAACACATAGTTGTCTTCTGAGCTTATTGCTAACATTAATGTTTGTTTAATATGAAATAATATTTGTTTTAAAAATATTATACATTTATTTTTTATATTTTTAAAATTTAGTTTAATGTAGTATTTAACTTTTATAATTTTTAAAATATTCCAAAAAGTAGATCAAGCCGCGGCGGAGCGTGGGCAAATATACTAGTTCATTTAGTGATAACTCATGATCTCTGATTTCCTCTAGTAGGTCACAATCAACTTTTTGCAATTATGGTTCTGTTTTCTTTGGTGCGTTCTCAGTGGCTTTAGGTCTTCTAGCCATATCCAGTGCGACCTTAACACTACAGGAGTGAAAGGTGATCATTTTATATGCATAGTCTACTACTACTTCAGTTATTCATAGGAATGCTGACGAAATATAATATGTGACTGGAGTAATAATGCAGTTGTATCCATGTCCGGGATAATGATTCTAGCGCGAATTATATTCCATGCGCTATTATGATAATGTCCTCTAACACACCTCTAGGCCACTTAATAGATTGATCAGAAAATTAGAGGATCATTCTTATCATTTTGAGCGGACCCAACCTAAATTCCTTAAGCAATCAAGTGGGCATGAGTTGATAGACGAACCATTAAGAAGAGTGTAGTTAAAAATGTGTTCAAAAGTATCACACTTGAATAATAGGCTCATAAATCCTTTTTCATTGATGGAAGGCTGCTAATCAAGTTTACTATATCCATGGAGAGAATATGTTTGTCGACTTTATGGCGTCCATTTTTACAATGTTTGAGGTTTAGATATAATTGGCTCTTTAAGTCACATATTTATTTTATGCATGTATTCCATGGCTTGCCTGGCTAGTATTTTTAAAAGATATATTCTTTAGAATTTTAACAATCCCATAATCTGATAGATATGTTTTCAGTTTTGCATTTTTTGTGATTTTTCATTGAATATAGAAATGGAATATTTACATGATTGTTGGAATAAACATTTTCAGATAAATCACTAGAAGGTACTATAATATATTGAGTGCAAAAAACAGAACATAGAAATGGTAGCTCTGTATCAGCTAAAGGCTTCTCATTGGCTTGCACATCTTAGCCACGACTTCCATCTTCATCTTAGTTTTTTTTAATTTCATTGGTATTTTCTTTCATCTTATATGACTGCTCCTTATTCTCCTTCTTCTAGCTTGACAGCGAGCTCATATTGTGAAGGTGACAAAGACGCACCATCTGAAGGTTTATTTTTTCCACGCACGATTGTAGGTGGATGTAGAGCGCTATCACACCTCAGTGTAATAACATTAGATAACATAAAACAATTTGTTCTTGACTTTATTGGGATGGAATGCTCATTACAAGCTCCTCGTTCCTTGTATAAGAAGTAGTTGAGGTTTGGTTCTACCTATGTAGGGATAATTTTTTGGCTATCATCAATTCGCCTGGCTTCTAGCACATCTCGGTCATAGTTTTTACTTATTTTTGTACACATTCAAGGGATGGGTACATGGGTTCTACGTCATGTTGATAGGGGGCAGATCTTGCTGACTTTGAAAATTATGTAGAGGCTACGGCTAATGGTACTACGGAGGAAAATTGATATGGTTGAGGAGGTGGTATTGTTGATACTATTGAGAATTTGACTTCTATTACTGGTACTGGCAATGATATACTGACTACTGATATCACTATATCTATGTTTGTGCATAAAATGAATATCGGTTCTGTTGTTGAGGTTGGTGGTGGATAGTTCTTCCACCTTGATAGTTCTGTGAAATAGGCATGTGGCTGATTACTGAACTTGATAGTGTCCACCAGGATGGGTCAGTTGTGTGTTATTACTCCACATGTTGTTCACTCCCTGAATGTGGGGCATAGGTGATGGACGAGACTTGGGGTTGTAGACAACCATCTGCTATTACCACTACTGTTGCGGTACCTGATCAGGAGAGTGCATGTAGTATACTTGCTAGACCGGCGATAGTTGCCTTGGAATCTACACATTATGTTGTGGTTCGGCAGGAGTCTTGGTTGATTAGCTCTTAGACTAAAACTTATTGATGGTGTTGATAATAAGTTCAAGATACTTGGTGATCTGATCAAGATTACATATAGTTTTTCTCGGTCCTTTGATTCTCAATGATGTCCTATTGAATAGGTAGTTGCCAATGATGGTTGAGATTCAAGCTCTCGCACATGCCCTCTTCCTATGAAGTCACCAAATTGATAGATTTGCTAAGGATCTATGGCTATTTTTGATGTGTGCATGGTGAAAAGAGGGAAACCTCTCCTTCGACCATTACATCAAAAAATTTCCACATTACAACATTGACCTTGTTAAAATGGTATCCTCTATAGGCATCATCCACCAGCCATTGATTGTTCTCGGTCAAGCCCCTAAAAAAATGCTAGAACAAGTTGATCTTTAGAATGTCGTGATGGGGGAATTTTTCTAGTAAATCTTTAAACTTCCCCCATAAATACGTGGGGTCCTTGGAAAAATCATGCAATATTGGAACATCTCTAATTCGAACAACCTAGGAGATAATACTTGTGGAGGAATGTAAATTTCAATTCGTCTTAGGTCATCACCAACTTTCCCATGGGGTTAATATAGTAGAGTGCTTTATCCTGAAGACTAAATGGGAAAGCGATTATCTTGTCTACTCCTAACAGTATGTTAGCATAGCGAGTTGTTCTAGAGATGCATCCAAATTACCGTAGATTGATATATGGTTCTTCTTGAGAATTTTCGTGGAATG
The DNA here is from genome assembly GCA_037367405.1 of Ottelia alismoides. Lineage (NCBI taxonomy): Eukaryota > Viridiplantae > Streptophyta > Magnoliopsida > Alismatales > Hydrocharitaceae > Ottelia > Ottelia alismoides. The sequence goes on along the minus strand of JAZKJV010004117.1, from coordinate 198,505 downwards.
TCATGAGAAGAGATAGGAGTTGTGGTTTTATCTCAAAGTGTTTGTGGATTGTTGGGATCTGAATACACTTAGTCACCAAACCAGCAAGAGAATTGTATCTTTATTTTAATATGGTCTTTGGTACGTCTCTAGTCTCCTCTACTTCACCCATGTTGTCTAGCTACATGTTCTTCACCACCTCCTCCTCTATCTCTTGGATGGTGGTATATGCATCAACCTGTGTAGTTAGTTGTTATTGTATCACCTCTATAGAGGGAAGCATATATTGACTTCATTCTTCTCAATCTGTTGTCACTTCAATTTCTACGATGCCATCTTTGCATCTGAATCTGATGATGAAAAGCCTAGATCTAGTTCTTTATCAACAAGTAGAAATACACCGTGATTAGTCTGGAAATAAGAACCATATTTATGAAAGAGTTCAAATATAGGTCAATTATGAACTTTATTAATGTTGGGGATGCGAATGGACATTGGTCGATCTCCATTCAAAAGGAATACAACTCAAGAATAGAGTCATCGCTAGTTGTTGGGGAAAGAAGCGAGAAGTCCCAAGAGTGTTTCACAAGGTCCGAACCAATCTTGTTGGAATCTCCCTTAATTATTGTATATGTCAGAATCGAGGAATTGATATGGATATTTGTGGAGTTTGAAATAAACCATCATTTATCCAACACCTTGAGAGACAAAAAGGAGATAGATGGGGAGTAAGAAGAATATAAAGTGAAAAAGGAAATAAGAAGATAAGATAGAAGAAAGAATCAAAATAAGCAAGAAGAAATGAAAAGAGGAAGAATAAAAAATTCCCAGGTGTGCAGGACTATGATCTCAGGCATAAATCTAATCAAACAAACCTCAATACGAAATTTGGGTTTACAAACTCAACACATAAAGTAGTGAAGGTTTAGATTTTTATCTTGTCATTTTTTCTTATTATCAAGCGATCAATCAAACTTACCTTAGCACTACCCATATAAATAAGTAAGTACTGCTTGACAAGCATCCATAACTTCCCACGTCCTTTGCGACTAGTAGGCGTTAATATTTCATATTGGCCCTTAATATTGTATATTGGCCTTCTACTTAGTGAAATAACTAGAGAGAAAGCTGATGTAGATAATCAATTACTTCCTCCCGAAGGGTACTCAGACATTGAACAAAGAGATAGGGTCCCGTCATCACAGTAACTATCATCAATAATTCAGACCAAATATGTAGGCAATCTCGACCCTAGTCGCTCAAGCACTGATAGAAGTGTTAATACTTCACAAACCCAGGCAATTGTTAAGTCAATACACAACACAACCAAGGTTTTGGGCTCTAAATCCAAAGGTTCGTTTCTCACTCAGTATGGAAGGTACATGGAAATAATATGGGACTTAGGAACTCAATACAATGAAGTCCATTACTAATGTTATTTAGGTTAAAGTGATATTAACAATCCTATTTTTTGTTTTCAATTTTTTTAGTATTTTTCAATGTAAGGGACACATGAAATTTTCAATTTCATTTTTACCTATGTCCAAGTAAAAAAGTACAAGGAAATATAGAAAAGCCAATGTGCGAGAAATGATTAATGCAAATGCTAGTATAGTGATGTGTGCCTTACGCCAACAATTTACATGTAACAGATCTGTTCATAAATTAAACCTAATCTTAATGCAATGCTATAGAAGAGATCACCATAGTAAAAGGTTTCTACTATAGTGAAGAACTTGTTGGATATGACTAAGTATAAGCATGAAGAGCCATAGGTACATGAATATATATTAGGTTGTGGGCCTAATTCTCGAGGAAGAAACCTATAAATATAAGTTCTCAATTAACGAAGATGCAAAAGGAAAAAAAGTGACAAACTCAAATCACTGAAAATTGAAATGAAACGAAGTGAAAATAGAAAGAAATAAGGCTAAATACATTGAAAATTGGAACAACTAAGCATGTCCCTCATGTGAATAATCACGGGTTAAAATGAACATGTGAAAGAGTCTAAGTCTAAGTGTAATTAATTATTACAAATTAATAAAATAGGTCTCTCGCAAACTCACAAATAAACTAAATATGCAAATTTGAGATACACTAATTGTTCTTTGTGAATCTTGTCATCCATAGTTGCTCTCTTCATCTGCCTAGTCTGAATAGCCAGCCCTCACCTCACAGGGGTGCTCCAGACTCTGAGAATCTTGTCCATGCTCCACGTTCCCTTGCAACAAATTTTAAACAGGTAATGTTCAGATCAAGTTACGCAAAAATATGCAAGAGAAATAGAAATTAGATAAAATAAAACAATCTATATACAAGTCTATCCTAACCATTGACTCACTAGAAACAACACCATTTGTTCAATGTGAACATCAATCCACTAATGAAAGGAGCGAGATGAGCAGTCGATGTGGCAATCAATCGACAATAAACTAAAAGCAACCCACAATTCAGATAAGTCAATCAAGTGTGTATGTGAGTTCAACTTTATTATGACTCAATGATATTGTCTGTATGTGCAAGTACACTAGAGTGTTGAACATAGGTAAGCTTTAGGAGGATAGATAAAATTATTCTTAATTACTGCAACTTTAAAATATTTTGGGTTTTTCGGATTTTTTTATTTTTACCTCCTTTTATTTTAAAGTTATTAAAAGTTTCTAATTAGATTCACATTTTTCATATTTTTTTGAGTCAGATTTTTAATGATTTACAATTTTTAATGTTTTATTTTACGTAATTTTTAATTAGGACTCAAGAAAAGAGTAAATTACGATGGAATAGAGGTCGAATCCTAGAGCTCATATGAATATTTTTTAAATTCTAATCTAAAATAAATGAAATAAAGTGAAATGGAAACCTAATCGACACTACTTATTATTGTCTGAATTACCAAAACTAAAATGCATAGCTCACCTGAAGTTTAGGGCCTTGGAGCAGACCTCTCTGTAGAAGAGCTCCTATGATAGTGAATTGTGCTCCACCTCCTTGTTCATCTATTAGATCATATGTTTTTGATTCATGTAACTAATACGAGCGTTCCTCGATAATATTTAGGGGTTATGGTTGCTAAAACAGGATCTCGAGGTACTGAATTGAAAAGTATCAATTTTATGCAGGTGAGGTGAGAATACTCTTCGTCTAGGGTTTCCACGTTAATTGATTCCATGCTAATATCTACCCAAAAGGCCTAGTGGCCTATGACTTGAAGCCAAGCTAGTGTTAGACACTTGAGGATTTAGGAGTTTGCTTGGTCTATGATATACTATGGGTGCAAGAAAATGGAATCTTGCACTTGAGAGTGCTACTTCATTTGAAAGATGAAGAATGGTATTGGATACCTACATTATGACCTTGAGACTCTTAAAAGATCTCTCTGAATATGATTATGAGAAGACTACTTTCTTGAGAGTCAGGATAAGTAAGAAGTAGAGGGACTCATTGAATACTAAGAGGATAATGAGGCTCCCAGAACATAAACTAATAGGAAAATTTAAGATGAAACACCCATAGCTCTTCAAATCAATTTGAGGGTGTGGTAAGACCACCCAAAGATTATGGATTCTTGTGTTAGAGAAATCAGACCATGGTTCAACTTCATGGGATGATGCTTCCGTAGATCATGACATGGAAATAAAAAAATTATAAAGTAATTATAATTATTAACTTAAAATATATAAGATAAGAAAATATATATATAGATAGATAATAACATTTTTAGAATTTTTAAATATATCTAAAGAAAGTAAAATTCATGAAATAAATTGTTATTTTGTTTTTTGATGTTTTTTCTATTTTTAGTAATTATTGTGGAAGTTTAAGGATTTTAAGGATTTTAAAAGTTGAAAATAAATTAAAATATTGAATAAAATAAATCAAGAAATTTTTTTAGGGTTTGAAAAATAGATATTAATATAAATAACCCTAAACTAATTTCCATATATATATATATATATCAATAAGAACATTCATAAATATAAAAATACAATTTTTGGTTTTTATAGATTTTTTTTCTAATTTTATATGATTTTTAGGGTTATACATTATTTATGATTTATGTTTAATATTTTTGTGTGAATTTTGTATGTTAAAATATACTTAAATACATATGATATGATTTATTAGGAATTTTTAAACAAATATTTTAATTTTATTGTATCTGAATATTTATACTAGAAAAAATGGCACGTCTTTAATATCTAATAATAGGAAATCATTTGTAAATGCATTAGAAAAATGTGATAATGGTTCCAAGCACTTAATCTAATTTTTCCTTAATTTATTTTGCATAAATAGAGATAATAAATAAAAATAAGTACACAAAATAGAAATAATCTGTAAGGACTTTTTTGAAATTAAAATAATCAATCCTTGCATTTCAGAAGAATATATTAATTCCCAGGATAAAATGGGCAAAATTCTTAAGTGCCTCTTACGAAGAGAAACAAGATGTGACTTGAATCTGGACCAAAATACAAATACAATAATAATAATCAAAATTCAAGTCGCAGAAAGACCTAAAGTTATTACACTACAAGTAATTGTTTAAATACTAAAAATAAATAGAAAATTATAAAGAGGGTGCATTGGAAAATTCCTACAAAGGTGCACTATCAGAAAATCGAGAAACGTTTGCTTAAGTTGATCATGCGGTCATGATTAAATGATAGTCCTTTATCGATGAATGGCAGAGATCAGATCCAAGATTTGATCAGCGACTGTTGCTCTCCACGATTAGGCGATTGAGATCAAAACTAGTCATCAGTTAAGATCCAGAAATCATGAGATGGGGTCGAAGAACAACTCCTATCCCGACCTTCGATTCGGAGTTCCTCCATTCTCCAGTGATGGATCGACATGTACAAGATCTCAACTACATCGTGGTGATGCGCCACATCAATGAAGGTTGGTTAGAAGTTCCACACCTCACTAGAAGAGCATGGGAGTCAAGGTTGCTTTAGAGACCTAGAAGTGCTTTTCACGAGTCTGATTCTTCCCCAAAGGGATCTTTTGGCTCGACGACCTTTTCGAAAGAGAATTGGCTCAAGATGATCTCTATCAACCCATAAAATGATGCAAAACACATGGGGATGAGATAAAGATGAAACCTCCTATGATTGGTGGCATAATGGAGGCTATTCGTGGATCTATGCATGATCTAGTTGGCGTAATGAGTAAATCGGATAGAGAGGATCTGGAAAAATCCTTAATTTTGCATCAAACAACCACACCTCTTTTGACCCGATTCGAAGGACTTGCAGCGGATATGCGTGTTGTGCCATGTTTTGACCTTCTACTTGTACATCAGGTTGTTGTCGTATGCATAATCTCTGAATTCCAATAATCTGTTCAGATCCACTTTTCGATTTTTTTCCTGGCTTTCTCAGAATCCAAATTACAAATGTTAATGGCCCATAAAGATTCCCTGTTTGAACATTCAGCTAAGCCATTGGACTGCGGGTGGTGAGGTGAAGCAACAAGATGTTCAATGCAGAATTCTTGAGTTAACTTCTTCACCTCTCTGTTTATGAAATGACTACCCCCATTAGATATTAGAATCTTGGTGATCTCCAACTGTGGTATGATGTGGTCTCTCAAAAATCGACAGACAGTCCTATTGTCAGCAGTTCCGGTAGGGATAGCCTCGACCCAGCAACTTACATAGTCGACAACAAGAAGAATATATTCATAGCCTTGGCTGTTGGAAATGTGCCCATAAAGTCGATGCCCCATACATCGAAGACATTTGATATCTGAATGAATTTTAGAGGCATTGTGTCTCTCATCCTATGGTTCTGCCCATCTTCTGACAATCGGTGCAGTGAATGTTAACAATAAAGTATATGGTAGACTTCATACACCAGAGTTGTGTATGGACCCTCGGATCCACCTACAGGGGTCAAACACACATGGAGTAAATGGATACTCCAGATAAAGAGGGAACCTGATGAGAAGGTGAAGACATTCAGTGCACGACTCGAAGCGATGAGCTACAAACGAAAAGAAGACTTCGCATGCAATGAGACTTACTTTCTAGTGACCATGCCTAAACCATCAGAATATTGCTAACAATAGATTTACAACTTGACTATCACATCTATAAGAACAGAGTCAACATTGCATACCTCAATGATAATATTCATATGATGTATCCCCATGGCTTCATTGTTGAATGCAATGTGTGCAAGCTAAGGAGATACATCTATGGACTGAAATAAGCTTCTTGTAGTTGGAACATTAGATTTGATGAAATTATAAAGGTTATGATTTTAATATAGAATCTTAGTGAACAGTGTGAAGCTTAGTGGGAGTTCTATTAGGTTCATCGAGCTAAATGTAGATAAAATCCCAAAGATTTGGAATGATAACAATATCAATAAGTGTTTTGATTTGGTTGTTTTATACCATCAGATATGATATCAAGAATTCTTATTATATATTAGTTATAAAGTTCATCAGAACCAAAGAGAATAAGACATTGGGACCATCACATTAATGGTACACCTTGGACATATTCCATTTTTTAGGAAAAACTCCAAGGAAAGCTTCTTCCCCTTAAGACACGGTGCTGACCTGTCTGAAGGTATATCACCTCAAATAGTTGATCTTGTCAATGCCAAATCTACATGCCTTGGTGCATCAACAATGGGAAGCTCAGTGTATGCTAGATGTGTACAAAAGGAAAGATGCCTACTCTGCAATGGGAGTAGTAAAATGTTACGAATCATACTATTGTTATAAAAACTTAACAATAGTAATAATCAACATATTCAAAGGCATAAGGTTTTTGAAATAGTTATAGCAAAGACTTTTCATAAAAAAATTAAGACTGTATTGATAGTGATTTAGAATTTCTTACCTACATATACCTTACTTGACTTAAGACTATGTCTTAATCTAAGAAGATAGAGATCTCCAATCATACGGATATCACTGTCTTGCTATAATGATTATCAAGTTATAGTGATAAAGGCACGATAACTTCTTTAACAAGATTGAGTATTGGTTGCAAAAGATGCAACGTTTACACTGGATGCAAGCAATATTATTGGGATGTTTGCAAGTTTTTTGAAGGACTTGGAATAGTCTTGCCTATGATTAGTACTTCAGTGTGGGTTTAAATATTAGCCCAATAATTGCTCTTTGGCCTAGTCGGAGATTGTTGGACATGTGATTCCACAACAAAGCAATTTTCTAATAAATGTTATTTCAATTCACTATTAAATCTGAATTGAAGAAAAACTAATTTGCATAATAAGCATCTTAGTAAAAATAGGGTTATGTACCATGAACATCTTAATGATCATACATCTGTTGATTCAAATGTTGAATCATAGAGTTTAGTGTTTGGATCATATCTAAAGAATTAGATTAAGGACTCACAAGCATCGTCAAATGATTATTAGGAGTTGATATACGGCTAGAGAATGAGATAGAATTCCCTCTATAAAGATTGGTATCCGACTGACCTCTTGATGTAGGTCCTCTACATAGAAATAAAGATTCTGAGGTGTCGTATAAGTTAGGTCAAAAAGTTGACTGAGCAAGATCGAGATAACAAAGACCTGTTATATATATTATCACGATATTGGCAAGCATCCACTGACCCGAGACATATGTATTCTTATACATCTGAAAATGTACATTCGATAGACCGATAGGTTGATGTCTAATCAAGGTATATAAAGAGGTGAGCTGGTATTAATATGAGGCCATATGAGTTATACAATCTCTCAAAGGGATCATACAGGTTCACTACTGGACAAGATGACATGAGCTCAATCAATAGGTATTAGGTCCTATCAAATTCCATGAACGATCGTCTTGCTTTAGAAGCATGATAAGAATTTGTTGGTCTGATATATGATTTTGGAAAGCATATGATAAATACCAATTCCCAATGACTGAATGAGAAACATAATGAGAAACCTTTAAAAAGATAGTCTAAAAGAGATCTAAAACTTCATATTATTCTAGGTCTTCCACATGCAAGATGTACTGGTATTAGCAATAATCGACGGTGATGTAATCATAATCGATTGTATAACCATGAAGCTTCCATTCCGATGGAGTCATGAAACATGTTTGGATTTTAGTGACCCCTCTCAGTAGAGAAATTATATAATCTTTTCAAATGTTGGATATTGATCTGAATATGATTCATATGCAATGATAATATTAGATTTTTAGTTTTGATTTAATCTAATATCTATTAGAGGTCTCCTAGATCTGGATTTGAAATTTGATCTCAATATCCAAGATAGTATACATGGAACGTACATTTGCCACATTCTATTCTCCATGTATCCACGAAAAAAGCATATTATTCTTCAAAGAGTTCGAGAAAAATTTCAATTGAATAATATATCTGAGAACATGGAAATTGACAACTAAATGTTATTATATCATAATAAATAATATGAATATGATTCATATTATTTAGGTATATGAAAATGGAGATCCAAGAAAATTAAATATGGTTTAATTATCAAGGATATGAATAATGTGGATTGCACCATACATATTAATCATATATATATACTATAATTGTGATTTATAATATATTTGAACAAGTTAATTGTCAAAATATATTTATGAATTAATTATTGATGTGAATTGGATTCACATTGGACAATCAACTTGAAATAAATATTATACTTTATTTTGGATGTACGAATATGATCCACAATATTCAATTGCATGATTGCAATGTCACGAAATTAATTTGAGATTATCATGTAAATTAATTTGCATGAAACACTGTTGCAAATAAAAGAAGGATTATGTGAGATAATAAATCTCACCAAATTGGCAAGGTTAACCACCTTCATAAAATGGAGGATGGACGAGCATCCTAGACTATTTCAATGAGGACATCCCCTCCATACAAAGAAGATCTCCAGCCTCCTTCCTAATCCTTCTATGTAAATTGATTTAGTCAAATTAAGTTATATTGTAGATAAGGAAATATATTTAATTAGATTTAAATTAATAGTTGTTGCATTTTTTGTGCAACGTAATCTTGGCTATTGAATAAAAATGCAAATCAATCTCAACCATTGATTTTGTGTTGCACATGGATTGTGATCCATGGAATTCAAAAATACTATAAAAGAAGAGGTAACCCTAGCTCTTCCTTTACAACACAACTCTAAGATAACTCTCCGTCCCTCCCTCTCTCATTCTCATCACATACCAATTATTGAACTCAACTTTGGTGAGGCTCTAAAAATATCATCACGACAAGTGAACATAATTTGCCACTAAGGTGATCACTCATGAAAGTTGAGATCGATCAACAATCAACCCACACAATGTAAAGATAAAACAATGAAATTAGTGTAAATCAAAATTTATTCTAACCCTACACCATGACGTATTGTGGACAAGTACGACAGGGGTCAAACCAAGGACAATGAGAGATAAACAACAAAAAATGATTAAATAATACAATAAGTTCTTTTGTGCTTTTAGGAATTTTTCTAATTGTTTGGGATTTTTTAATTATTTTTTGGGAATTAATTTTTTTAATTTTAATAGCTTTTTTATCTTATTGTTTTTTTCTTTTTATATTTTCTAATTTTATTTTTTGTAATAATTAAAAATGAAAATATAAGAATGTATATATGGAGAGAAACTTAAAACTTTTGAATATAGATATAAGTACCCAAAAAATCTCAAGAAATAATATTTTTTGCCAATTTTTATATTTTTATAATATTTTTTATATGTGGTAAAACATACTAAATTTTGTAGTTTTAATTTAATAAATATTTTGAAACATTGACTATGGTAAATAGTCTAAATTGTTTTGGAATTTAAAATACCAAAATAGCTCGAATATTTCCAAAACGTTTTTTAATCTGTAATAAATATAATAGAAACAATTCATAAATTGAAACATATATTTTTTATTTGGAATTTTATTTGATTTTTTAAATATTGTGAAGATTTTTACTTTTTAGTGTTTTTATATTTTCATGAATTTTTTATTTCTATATCATAAATAAGATAATGAACAAATAATTTTTTTGGATATTTTTGAAATTTTTTATTATTTTTTAAATTTAGATAATAAATAAAATATAAGGTATTTATCCCGATTTTCTATAAATTTAAGGAACGAAAACTATTTTTAACAAAATAAAATCTATAGATGGAAAATGTAATTTGTAGGGGCATTTATTTAAATATTTAAATTTAAGGACTAGTCTTGAACACATCAGAGAAACACGGGGCCAAAAATGCAATTTTCTAAGATATACTTATGAATATATACTCAGAGGTGTATTTTACAATTAATACAAAGTTTAGGGGTCTAGATGCAATTTATCTTAAAAAATTACACGATTATTTTGAAAATATTAACTAATACTAAATACACAAAAATACATGGGCCATTCTACAAAAAAGCATACACCTTACATGCACAACCACGTGAGGTGATGTGGCGAAGGACTTGAATGTAAATATGGAAAATCTAGGGGATATATTGCAAATATTACAAAAATTTTTATGCTACAAACTAAGGTTTAAATACTAAAATGAAATCACAAATATGTCAGAGGTTTCCGAGGTGGATATTTTCTCACTTGGACACGTAGCATCGTCTCCTTGTGCGATGACACTTAGTCTATCTTGGTCTCAGAATAGATTACTGCTCTATTATGATGGTGTTGTAGAGGTTCAATCCAATTCTTTCTCTGACAAGAGCGGATACTTGATCTGATGGATCATAAGAAGGGTGGAAGAACAAGTCCAGAACACGTACTAGTTAAGTTTCGATCGGCTCGTCCACCAACTTCTGGCCACCTAGGAGGTTTGAAACTTGTGCAAAATGGAGTTGCTGCTCCTCCACATTGGATGACTGTCTCAAAACGGTCTACGACCCATCGATGGGGTCTTGGAGGCACGAGGTGTCTGAGAGTGCTTCATGGGTTCAAAATATCTACCAAGGGGGTCTTTCTCCTTTATACCTATAGGGATAGATTGGGGAACTAAAAAAAATCTTCCCAAAACTTTGGGTGGTGAAGATGAAGCGGAGACGATTAAAGTGGAGGTGCTCTGACGTACAGTGAAAGAGGAGCACCTATATCCTTATCCAAAGAGAAACTGGTTGGCTAGAGATGCATGGCGCATAGAGAACTGTCGGAGGAAGTTGTTGAAGGTGATAGTAGTGGTGGAGAATAGTTTCAACAGGTGGAAACAAAGGGTGGAGCTGGGGCTTTGCTAGTCGAAATTTGTGGATTTTACACTAAACCATATAGAATCAAATGAAACAAAAGGTTACACTACACTATTGATACATCTATGAATGAAAAGAACAAGAAATGACGAAGACCTACCTTACCTAGTCCTACCTGGAGCAGTCTCGTGGCGGACGAGGTAGTTGAGCCCAATCAACCTTGTTCAACACCAAAATTGCCCCTGAAGCGTGGAGTGCACTCTGACTGTCACTGAGAGTGTCAATCAAGGCTAGGATTAGGGTTTACAAGGTGGAAGAGGGATCGAGAGGTGAAGGAAAGGTGGTAGAGATGTTATATATAGGGCGAGTTCATCAGGGAGTGGTCCTCAATCTAGAGGAGCCTCATCCATGGAATGATGCATGCGTGAATGGTGGATGAGCGAGGAACAAAAGTCAAGGAGAACTCAACTCTAAATATAGAAAGAATCTCACGTGAAAAAATGAGAAAGATTGGTCAAATATGTTCTGACACAACTAAACCTGAGGTCAGAACAGTTGACTTAGGTCAACTAAGGATGGGCCCTTGTTGGGTCACATCATCCGCAAAAAGAGAAGACAACAATTTGAATTAAAATTTATTCAAAATAAAATAGTAATTGATTTATCTAGTTCGACTAAAACATAAAAATGATTTTTAATGTATGTAGTATTTTATTATGATTTTCATTAATGCTTAGGAGTTTATTTATTATAGGTTTTTCTACAATTGTAAATAAAGGCACATTTACATGTATAAATTATATTCTATTTTAAAATTCATATTTCTAATTTTATTATATAATACAAATAATTTATATATTTATAATTTATTTAAATACACTCATATGTATATTTATTCCATTTTTCTAAGATAATATATACTTAATTAATTATAGTTACTATTTATATTGTTATATGTATAGCGAGTTCATTTATGTATTTTTTATCTTTATTTTATTTAGTGTATTTTTAATTGTTTTATTTTATTATAATTATGTACATCTACTCTAAATAATATTTACAAAATTATAAGAATATAAATTCATGGAAAATATAATGAATAAATAAAATGAATAATTTATTTATGTATAATGTACAATAGGGGACCAAAACCTAACTTTTGCATCTTATATCCAAATTAAGTGCAATCACCTTCATTAAATATCAAACAAAAAGTTATATATAATTGAAGTTAATTTTGTTGCAATTTGAGTCTAAGGACAGGATATGGTTCTGTGAAGTTAGGATTTTGGATTTTTATTTTGAGTGTAGAATATATATACTTTGCTTTTTTGCATGAAATAAAATTTGTTGTTTTTTATATGTAATTTTTTATACTATTTTAATGTAAAAGTTTATTGATATTTTACATAAATAACAAAGAATAAAATAGTTCCCAAAAATGTATTATTGGGAAATTTTGAATCATTGTTTCTTTTATTGATTATCCCTAATCTCCCCGTACTTTATTCTATGTCGACCCAGTCATCATGATTCCTACGTCTTGGGGCTTATGGTCATAAAATACCTTTGGAACTTTATTTCCTTTCCTTTTCTTTTCTTTATTGTTTTATTTTTAATTTAAATACAATCTTTTATCCATACAATCTCTTATGCAATATTTACAGAATAACTAATAGGTACTAATTTATTGAAAATAATGATATATACATGCATTTAGCTAGGGTTAAAAGACCGAAATGAAAGAATAAAAGCGATGAAGTGGATATTCAACACCCATCTCTCTCTTTCTCTCAAGTATGGTTGTACACCCTTTGTACTAGAGGGATCTGTCGTCATCGCTACGCCTTCGTGTCATAGCTTCAATCGCTCGTAAATCTCTGTCTACCTCGGTGCTCCTTGCATGTGAAGAAGACTTCAAATTTTGTGAGATGAAATCAGGAGATACATTGCTTGGATCTTCATTTTGGATTGCAAGAAGTATGCATCTCATAAACATTCTCACAGGCATCTTCTACGTCATCTCAAACATCGGATATGTTGTCTCTTCCTTTTAATATCATAATCGCAACCACGCTTCAAGATGGTATATCTTCTTTGTGGTTATGATGATATGATTTGGTAAGTGTTCTCAAATCAAGTATTTTAATCACATTAAATCTTTGAAATTGTGTTTCCTGGAGAAACTATTATTACTCTCGATCGCATTAGATGTGATCTTTAAGCTTACGTGATGCGCTTAAGTCTTTTGCCACAACCTTCAACCATAAAAGCCAAGAAAATATTCTTAGACAGATCAAAACACCATGAACACATAGTTTCTTGCATCAATAAGTCTATTAAACAATATCTTATAGATCAAGCTCTTATCCAGAGCGCCTTCTAGGACATGCTCAATGACCTGCGGTGGGTGAGAAAGAACAAAGGAGAGGAGGATATGATGAACATGGATATGGACCCATGGAAGAGCAACAAATGAACTAAGAAGAGAGGCTCACAAGGCCAAACTCAAAGAGACATACAATATTGGCTTTGGCCACATAACCGAGTGGATTCTGATTCCTGTAGTCATTGGATACTTTTAGTTGAAGCCCCGGTTCTTGTCTCTTCTCCATTCTTTCCATGGGAATACTAATGGAGAGCACTACATCCATCTCTAGCAATTTTCTCATATTAGTTTCACAACTCACTTCCCTAACATTCCATTATGTGTAGTTAAAATGATCACATTCACCTTTAACCTTCATGACTTTGCCTTACATTTGATTAATAATTTGGAGAAGGTCAGGATGACCTGGGATTAATTGAAGTTTGCATTCCTCACAAATTCTATCATTTTTTTCATCGTAATCTGATGCGAGCATGGATCAAAAACTTCTCCTAGGGATAACACATGTACATACATGAAGTGTGGGAGAGGTTTAATGCCTTACAAGGGAAGTTCCCCCACCTTGACATTCCCTGAACCAGCTTGGTCCAACACTTCTTTGATGTCCTGACAACTATATGTTAAATGCTATTGCATGTGGCATGTGGAGGATCACATTTCAATAAGGGAGAGGACATTGTCTGAGGAATATTTGAAGAAATGGTTGAAGGAGAGGCTGCATTGTCCTCATCTCGTGCATACCAAAGTCAACTATAAATCCACTAGATGCCCATCAAAGTACGGCTTCCTACGAATCAGACAGGGACGAGAGCTCAAACCTGAACATAATTGCGAGACACCTATCCAAAGTCGATATTATCGAGAAATGATCATATGAATTGCAGAATTAGTTTGTGATCGAACAAAGAACCCGACACTTAGACAAATCGGATCAGTTCAATAAGCAGTTGGAGATGCTAGTCGACACAATTAATGTCGTGCAGTTTGTGAGTCTGGTACCCACAACACATGCTGAGACGAAGGAGCTTTCATTGCCAGAACTGAAACATATGGAAAGATCCATAATCGCATCACGAAAGTGTGAGGATTACATCGTATGCGATCGGGAGTATGACTAGTCACATTACTTTCTCTGGGCGACATAATTTAAATTTGTTTCAAATGATGAAACCCCATGACCCGAGAACACGTCTCGGATAATTTCATCTAAACCACAATTAGGTATTAAGGTTTACCTATTGAAACATGGTTGCGATTGAGTCTCTTAATGAAGAGACCTCCCGTCTTAAGTACGATCCGACAGAGAAGATGCTTGTGAGAGCGTTGATGATACATGCTCCTCGGAATTCATGTTGATGATCCAACCAATGAATATCTTGATCTTGCCACATGATATCTGAAGCCTTCTTCATGAGAAAAGTGCACCAATGGAGACAGAGTTCCATGAGCAAGCAATCCGACATTACAACGAAGATGATGCAGCCATGGTAGCTCTCTCAAGTGTTCCATGCTGGATGACGAATAATGACACACAGAGAGAGGGAACCATTGGCATGTAGAGAGGGAGAGAGAGCTTGTGGATTGATGTCATATATTGAAAATCAATGGGTGCATCTTCTTATATAGTATTTTGGGATCCATGGATCTCAATCCATGGATAACATAAAATCAATGGATTAGATTGATTTGTGTTTCTTTCAATGTACAAGATCTTGTTGTGAAAACACAATAATAAATAATTTAATTTAAATTATTATATATCAATAGATCAATAAAAATTAATTTCAAATAATGTTTATTAATAAATCTTGGAGATAATGAGAAGATTGACCATATCTCGTAAAATGGGGGGATAGCCACTCAATCATCTCATGAGATGTCATTATCTCATAAAATATCCAAAATTTACATCAACATTAATTGTAAATTATCTCATACCTTGAGATCATTGCAATCATTCCATTATACATTTAGGAATCATATTCACAACTAAAAATAAAATGTAAATTATATTTTCAAATTAATCATCCAATGTGAATCCAATTTACATCAATAATTAACTAATAAATATAAATCACAATAGACTCTCTCTAATATATTATAAACCACACTTATAATCTATCTGATTAATATGGATAGTACTACCCACATTGTTCATATCCATGATAACTAAATCACATTTAACCATCTTGGATCTCAGATAACTCTCCTTATAATATGAATCAAATTCATAGTATTTAAGATAATTAAATCACATTTAATTATCCATTTTTATCAATGCTTGGATATATAATATCAACAATGAAATTATCCATGAACTCCTTCGAGGATAATGCACTTTCTTAGAGGATACATGGAGATAAGGACATGACGATTATATTGTTCCACACATAGTGACTTGGATATTGAGATCACATCTCGAATCCAGATCATGCAGACCTATCATAAATTCTTTATTAAATTAACATCGCAAATCTAATCTTCTCATTGCATCTGAATCTCATTCAGATCAATGCCCAAATTTTGGACGAGGAGCATATTACTTCTCTATTGAGAGGAGTAACCAAATTCCAGGCCAATATCATTACTCCATAGGAATGGAAGCGTCATGGTTATACAATCGTTTATGATCACATAAAACTTACATATTCCTAATACTTGTACATCATGCATACTGGAAGACCAAGATCAAACTTGAAGTTTTAGATTTATTTTACAATGTCTACTTCAGGGTTTTATACTTAAGTTTCTCATTTGATCATTGGAAGTCTGTATCGATCATATACTTTCCAGAATCATATATCATACCCAGGTGTTGATCATATAATTTCCAAAAGTGTATATCAAACCTACAAATTCAATCAAGCTTCCAATGCGAGATGACCGCGCATGGAATTTGATTCTTCCTTATATCTCTCGAGTGAGATCATGTCTTTTGGTTCAGAAATGAACTTGTATAATCCCTTTGAGAGAACATATTACTCATGTGCCCTTGCATGAACACAGTGTGATGGTGTATAGACCTTGGATAGGTCATCAACCTAATGATATGCCAAATGTATATGCTCAGACATATAAAACATTTGTCTCTAATCAGAGGATACATGCCAATATCATTACAACATCCGACATAGGTCTTTGGTAATCTCAATCTTGTTAAGTCAACACTTTGACCTAACCTATCTAACACCTCTGAATCTCCATTCCTATGTAGAGGAACAACATCAAGAGGTCTGCCTGATATCAACCATTAGAGAAAGGATTGTCATCTCCTTCTTAGACTGGAGATCCTCTCTTAATAACCATTTGATGGTGCTTGTCCTCAATCTAACTCTTTACATATTCATCCAAGAACCAACCTCTATGATTCATCAATGAAATCAACGAAAGTATAATCATTGAGACAACCATGGTACATACCCCTAATTTTTTTAATGTGTAAATATAATAAATAAACATAAAATGTAAAAGAAAATCAAAAATGCCTTGAACACATGTTTATTTACCTATCTATATACATGTAACTATCAGCACATAATAGTGAGCTCGTAAAATAATAAAAATAAAAATAAAAATAAAACACTACATAAAATAAAAAAAACATTTTCATTTTTTCAACCTAAACTTAATAAAATTTATTATTATTTGTTATTTATTTAACAAAGGATTTCTTATATGAATTTCCCTGATTGATCTACGTAGACCAAGCACGGAGCCCCAATTATTAACCTTTTGTCAACAATACCCGTTTCCCTCTAACTTATATCAGAAGTCACATGAACACGATGTTCTCTCCATTTTTTTCCTTTTCTTCATACCATATTGTTCCTCGAGCTGCTCACCTCTCTGTTTGTCCCTCATTCTTACTCCATGCTTGACTTCTAGCCTCCACTTAACTCCGTCACCAATCACGCCATCACCCTTCCCTTTCTTCCCTTCCTCTATCTTAAAAAAATCTACCAGAGCCCCCTTTTTCTTTTTAAAAACATTTCCTCATCATAACCCCATTAGGAGACTGTCATTTTGAATTTTCTGGTTAGAGCAAGAACTTCCATGCCTAATCGACATGGATAAGGGGGAGAAATTGGTCGTCCAAGGTGATGTCGGAAACTCTCCGATGAACCTTCCTTCTGATCTTGGGAACACTATGTTTGAGATGATAGACCAGTCTTTTTATTGCACTTTTTTCCTGTATTGTACTGTAGCATTCGATTTCTAAATTTAACCCTTTGAGTAGTTTAATTTTTAGAACATAGGTTCGTTGAAGCTTCGACATTAGCTCCAATTTCACTATAAACATTGCTCTTTTCTAACTAGTCATTGCCGCACTTTCATTCCCTATTCGCTTCTTTTAAATCCCCTCGTTTTCACTCTTGATTCTGTAAGAAACAAGGTCCGACGAGTTTCCTCCACCCCCCACCTCTAGAGCACATATGTGAAGTCCATCCATATTGTTTCTGCTTTAGTTTTTAGGTCGAGGATATTCTCCTTGAGCCTCTCTCTCTTATTGAGTTGGACCCGTATATCATGAGCCACCTAGGAATAAACTCAATCTAGACCTAGTGCAACAGGTGGTTGTGAGCTTGAAGAACATCCAGCTCCCAATCACTGGAAATTAGACCTATTCAGAGGGTACCTGCTAATTTGGAGTATCTCCAAGAGTGTCTTGTGTTTGTTAAAAGGGTAAATGGCAGACTGAGCACCGAGAATTCATCGTTGGAAGCGATCCCTCCATCTCTTTTTCAAGTGTTCTTCCATAGAAATCGAAAGCTGTCAGAGCATGAGTGGGCTCATATATAATATGTGTACTTCATTCCAACCAAGGAGACACGGGTCCTATGCCATTGATTGAGCCACGTGGTGCAAAGAGAAGCACCCGATAAAGTGCCTTATGGTGTAGTTTTCTAAAAACCACTGTCACTCTTTTGTATTTATTCACAGGGCATGTAAATATTAAGTCGTACATTTTATACAAAACACATATTTGAACACCTACACTTTCAATCTCTTATACATGAGTCAAGTGCCAACATAACTCACATCGACCCCCATGTGAGGCAGTGCAACTTTGCTGCAAAGCCCCTACGATTTCTTATATTTATTTTCATTATAAAAAGTTACAAGATTTGTGTAATATTTTTGGGTATTTTGCAAAGAATACCATTGACTATATTTTAATTGCAAAAATCCCTCTACCATCATTGCATTTTATTTCTTTCCTTTTCATTTTTAATAACTAGCTCAAGCATGTTAAATTTTTTGGCAAAAATATATGAGATGTCTGATATGATGTTTAATCATGCGTATATTTTTTATTTAGGTTTTTCTAGTATTTCATCTTTTCTGAAAATATAACAAGAACTATTTATCATTCATATACTAATAAAAATAAAAAAATTACAACAACCAACTTAAATTTTTCCAAAAAATATATCATATATATTACTATATATTATATGACCAATCAAAAAGTCACAAAAGATATAAACAAGAAATAATTAAAAATAGAAACATGCTAAAAAATCTATAAAAAATAGTAAAAAAATTTAAAAATTCCAAAAAACTAGTTTTCTCTTCTATATTTTGTATTTTTATTATATATTTTATCTTAAAATTAGTTTTAGTTTTTTTGAACATCTTGTCTTCCAAAATAATATGACCTAATTTTATAACTATCTGTTTAGAGATTTTTAATACCTAAATATACATAGAAAATAGCAGAAAATACATACAAATCCGTAGAATTAGATAAAAATATCAAAAATAAAAGAAACGTTTATAACATATGAATATATATAACTATATCAAAAAGATATAGAACCCCGAGCCTTCTATACTTTCACGTATTATGACTATAATTTATAGATATTTATAATATATATATATATAACTTTTCAAAATAAAAAGGAAGATTTATGTATATTTTTTTATTTGAAAAAACAAAATGATACCTTAATTTTATAGAATTAAAAAGAAAACTAAAATATTAAAAATTAAAACTATAAAAATACAAAAGAACTAAAAATGCATGAAATTTAAATACAGTTAAAAAACCCAAGAAAATTAGAACTGTGAAAAAGTACAAAATTAAGTATTGTTGATTTCTATTAATTTATAATAATTATACCTATCGAGTTTGCTCTTAGTGGTTAAAACCTTAATACTTATCATTACTTTAGGGTATGATAAATTTAACCCAGCATTTTATTCATTGTTTTATAATTATTGTGTGTTGATTGTTTGACGATAAGATTGTTTACGTTCCGAGTATCCAACTTTTCGGGCATCGTTATCCCTTTATGATTGGGTGTTCAGATTCCCTCTCCAATCTTATAAACAAAAAGAATAAAAATAAGTTGGGAGATAGGTAAGGGATGAAAGAACGAACACCCAAGTCAATCACCTCCTCTGCATAGTTCGAAGCATAACCTAAGTATATTAATGGTGAAAAGGATGAGCGGGTGCTAAGCTGGGAATTCTGGGGTTTTAATTAATGAATTAAAATTCAATGTTAATGCAGCCCTCGAAATCCCTCAACATAAGCTTATTTGATTCTCAAGACAAAATAAATGAATAAAATTTGGCAAGAGAATTTTTGCCATTTAACTTACCAATATAGGGGATGTGGTTGAACTCATGGAGGATTTAAAAATCTTGAGGATTTTTCAATTCAATGAAAATCAATGAAAAAAACAAATGAAATCTATGTGCTCTAGTCATGGTTTTTGTTCTTTTTTTGATTTTATATTTTATATGGAATCATCATTTTATTTTTTATTTGTTTTTCTAATTTTTTAAAATTTTTGATTTCAAAAAAGTGTCTAACTGTAAAAATGAATAAAATAATGCATTGACAAAGAAAGACAAAGGCAACTTTCTGTATTTTTATAAAGTGTTAAAATACACATCAAAATGAAACAATCTTATTTTTCAGTTTCTAACAATTTTCAATCATTTTTGTTATTTTTCTGAATTTTCTAATTCATTGAAGATTTTAAATAAATTAAAAAGAGATAGTAAAGAAAATAGAATACTAAATGAATATTTCTGTATTTTTAATATAGAAAATAAAATTAAAAATAGATTAAATATAAATAATATGAGAGAGGGATTATTGTAATTTCTTATAGGTATTTTCTATTTTTTGGTATTTTACCTGAATTTAGATGAATTTTTTATGTTTTTAATGTGTTAAGATTGTTTGAGTTTATGGATTTTTTTCAAGAAATATAAACAAACAACTATGAGTTTTTCAAAATTTTTTGTAAAGGTTTAATATTTTTTATTGATTTTTATTTGCAAATAGGAAAGTTTTATTGAAATTTTATAAATAGGAAAGCTTTATTGAATATACAAATAGGAAATATTAAGAATTCAAATAAAAATTATTAGGCAAGATCTAATTAGCAAAAGTTAAATATTTTTTGTGGAATTTTTAAAATGTTTTGCTATTTTTTATTTTATTTTTGACTTGTAGAATATTTATGCAAACTCACATTGGTATGGATGCAAAGAGTTAATCTTTTTAGACTAAATATTATTACGTAATTAAAGGCAACAAAAATATATGAAAAATGCCAAAAATGTTGTGTTTGCAGTCATGTTAGCCTTGATGGATTGGATCAAGTTTTAAATATTTTCATTCTAGATTCTAAATAATATCACAGGACACATTGGTCTATAATGCAATTTTTAGGTATCACATGCATGGCACACTTTGCATTTCAAATTGGACCTTTATGCAAATAAAAAAAAGGATAGAGAAGGAAATGCAATTGTTCAATTAAAAGTGAATAGACATGAGTCCTTATATGGCTTTTTAGTGAAATGGAAAGACTAGAGAGGCATGAGTGGAATATTACTCTTTAAACACGTTGAGAATTGAATAGAAACACGATGTTTTAGCTTTGATTTGATGGCTAAGGATGAATCTTACTCAAAGGACATAGTTCTACTCTTGATGCTTTGTTCGTAGGCAGACACTTGGGGGAAATTAAATGGTCGAGATCTAATATGGGGCTTTGTTCTTTATCGTGCAGTGTGAATGACAGATGGAAGAACATATATGAAGGGGCCTCCCAAGTGAAGTTCGATAGAGAAGATCTCAGTCAATCTCCAATAGTTTTAGCTTCTGATAGGTGCTCCAACTTCCCACACTCATCTCCCTATCTAGTGGCTCTTTGATGATCGATGAATGCTCAAGCAAGCTCTGGAGGTCGGAAGGTGTATCGCTCCAGGTGAACCTCCATATGGCTTGATTTGCTTCTAAGCTTGCTCCAATTCCCTGAAACGGACTCCTTTCCCGAAGGTGATGCTCTGGCTTATAAGGTAAGAAAATTATCTCTACCCATATTGTTGAGGCGAAGGTGATATAAATAGATAGTGATTCCTGCGAGATTTTAAATTTTAAATGATATAATATCCATGTGAAGATGTTATAACTTGAGAGCTAGCGAGGGGGAAGAGTGAATGGGATGAAGAGGCAACGAAGGATGCATGAGGAGTCAATGACTACAACATGAGAGGGAAATAAGAGAAGAATGGTTGGCGCACGAGATGGGTTGATGCCTGGGGGACTAGGCAGTATACATGGGTCAATAGTCCTATGTTGGCCAATTAGAAGGCACAAAGGAAAATGTCAAGATAGGAAAAACGACAAAAATGTAATAAAAAGTAAAAATAAATGAATAAAAATTCCAAATGAATTTAATTAATTAAATGATGTAAAAAATTTAAGTGTAAAATAAAGTAAAATTTTGTCAATTTTTATTAAGTAAATAAGGTATTTATGGGGTTAAACTAAATACAAGGTGTTATTTATATTTGTAATCCAGTATGTACAGGGTTTTGATTTTTAAAAATTATTTTATAGAAATATATAAATGATTTAATATTTAATTTATTTACAATATTTTACAAGGGTTTTCATGAAATTTTTATTTGATTTTTAGGAATTAATTTATTAAGTAAATAAATGGGTATATGCATGGTATATAGATAATGATAACTATATAGTATATGCATGATTTTTATTTTGTTGATTTTTTTATTTTGTGATTTTATTTGAATTTGAAATAAATAAAAGATAATATTCACAACTAGTAGAAAAATACAATATACGTATTAGAAAATAAATAAGTAAGTAATATACTAAGTATAGATAAATATATTATACAATAGTAACCCAGTAAGACACATTTTACACCTTAAAATTGACTTTTATGAAATCATCTCCATTTTAAAGATTTTTTAATTTAGAGAACAATGAAAGCGAGTTGATGAGTTTAGATTTTTGTTGGAGAAGATATTGATCTTGTAAGTTGAGCTTTGCGATTTTTTAAGAGTGTCGTAGTTTACACAATATACACAAATTTTCATTGCAATTATTTTTATTATTTATAAAAGAATTTAATTCACAAATTTTAAGTAGAAATCATTTTATTTATAAATAATTTTGTGATAAATAAAATGAGGAAAATAATTTTTTAGAGACATTAATGTACATATGATGACCATATACGGATAAAGATGGATTTTGGTCTCTAGTCCTTATCTCACCCTACTTTATTCAGGGTCGATTAGGTCAAGTCTTGACCTTTTCTCAGGGTCAAAGTGAGCATGTATCTATTACATATATAGAGTCTTTTATTTTCTTTATTTTTTTGTTATTTCTCTCTTTCTTTATTTAAGGTTAAAATAGTGATAAGTATATAATACTTACACAATAAATATGGTTGGCAAAAGTATGAATTTATTGATATATACATGTGTTTTATAAGAGAATTTAAGCTAAAATAAATGAATAAAAACTATGAAATGCAGATTCATCATTAAGTAAATGAAAGAAAAAAAAAGAAATGATATTTTTGAGATTTTACATGTTTGATCCATCAACACTTGAGATCTTATCTTGAAATATCACCTTAACTGAAACAACAATGGACAGGAAAGTGTCATGTTCAATATAGGGTTTCAATAGTTGTATGCTGACTATAAAAGTTTGTGCATCAAATGACAATCCTCATATCATAATGCAACATTATCATGCATGTATTTCGCAATGAAAGGTCCTGACCAAATAATCTTTAGATTGCTTGGAAATTACTTTAACCTAGCATCAAACAACCACAATTCTGATTTGGCTTAATATATTATTTTTATCGTGGGCTCTTCTGACTTTTTCATTGTACATGAGGTTGTTGTCATATGAAGAGTCTCTGAATTCCAACAAATGATTCATGCCATGTTTTATGTTCTTTCCAACTTTCTCTCTATCTAGGTTGTATACACTTACTACCCAAGATTATTTATGAATGAGTTCCATGGGCAAATGACTTAGCTTTCCATACACATGGTTGTAGTGAGACATGCCTATTGGGAACTTGTACATCGTTAAATATGCCCAAAGAATCAAGTCAAATTGTTACGACCGGTTCTTCCAGTCAGGAAGCATAAGTTTCATTAGGATAGTCTTGATTTCCTTGTTTGAACATTCTAGAAAGACATTGTTCAATGGGTTGTTGGGAGAAGCAACATGGTTCTCAATGGTGTATTCCTTTCGCAGCTTCTTAATGTCTTCATTACTGATGTGGTTGTCCCCATCTTATATCAGTATCTTCGGAATCCTGAACCACGGAATTATGTTATCTTTGAGAAATTGATAAATAGTGCGATTGTAGGCGATCAGGGAGTGCCTCCACTCATCTACTTACAAAATCGACAACAAGCAAGATGTACTCAAAACCCTTACTATTCGGAAATGAGCCCCTGAAATCAATACCCCATGCATCAAATACATCTGATATTTGAATATACTTGAGAGTCATGGAATCTTGGGAACAAAGGACGATGCCCATCATCTGCCAATCGGTACCTCCCTTGACATACTATGTAGTATCTTTGAGCAGGGGGCTCTAGGAGGGCGAAGCTCAATCCTTTTATTGAAACCAACATATATATATATATTAATTTAAAAGCCCCTAACAATAATCCAAATATCAGAATAAAAAATCCAAAAAAATATTATATCTTATTTAGTTTTTTTCAATCAATATTTTCAAATCATAATGAAGAAGAAAATGAAATCTCAATCTAAGAGGCAATATGGAAGCACTTTAGCCAATATCCACTTTACAAGATGGTGTCCACCAGATTCTGACTTGTGACAGTGGTTTAGGACAGTTATAAACTCGTCCTTAGGATTACCTCTGCCAAATATAATATGCACCTTCACGAAAAGGATATGGATCCTCCCAATAGTAAAAATATATGTGGAACATGATCTTGACTACACTCAATTTCGCTAATCTCATGAGTATTACTCGAAAACAAAGTAGTACGCAATATTCTTGTATTAAGGGAGTGAGGTGATTGATAATATGGCTTCTTCTAGGAAGGTTTCAATGATTATAACAATATCCCACCAAGGAGTCTGTGATTTAGTTTTTCTGGAAAGATGATCTGCCACAAAAATTTTGAATCCATGTTGATGTTGCATCTCTAAGACAAACTCTTGTATTATAAGGACCCAGCTAAGTAAACATGATGTTGCATAGCTCTTTCTCTACAAGTATTGTTCGGTTGAATGGAAAGTATGTAAAATCACTTTTGATCCCAACAAGTAACAACTGAATTTTTATAGTGTAAGCACTACCACTAATAACTCTTTTTCTTTAACAATGTAATCCCCATGTGCATCATCCAGAGTCCTACTAGCGTAGTAAATCACAAATGGGCATACATCCCATCATTGTCCCTACACAACCCCAATGTCATCATCGGAAGCATTCATCATTATCTCGAATGGTAGAGACAAATTAGATGGCTGAAGGTCAAGCACTTGGTAAATTGTTGCATTCATCCACTAAATGGAATGGAACACTCTGTCATTTGTAAATAATTCTGTGTCCTTACCCAAAGGTTCTGCCAAATATTTGTCAATGTTACTCAAATATTTAATGAAATATCGATAAAATCCTTCATGCCCCAAAAGCGATCGGACTTGTTCTGAAGAAGTAGGCGGCTATATTTTCGATATAACTTCCACCTTAGTTGTGTCAATTTCCAAGCCTCACTTGGAGATGATATGAACTGACACAATACCCTTAGTTACCGTGAAGTGACTTTTCTCCCATGAGAGCACAAGATTATCCTTACAACATCACTAATGTATTTAGTCTAAATATGTCAAGCACTAATAAAAGTTATCTCAGTATATTGAAAAGTCATCAACGAATACCTCAAGAGAACTTCCTATCATCTCAACAAATACTATCAACTTACATATTTGAAATATAGCAAGGATGTTATATCATCCTAATGGCATGCATCTAAAAGTGTACATCCCAAATGGAACGGTATCCAGAATATCCACCCAGGAAATAGAAGTATTCATTTCCAACAAGTCCTTCCATTATTTAATCAATCAAGGGGCTGGTATGAAGGATACAGGGATTCCTAAAGCGCATCACGAAAGCGTGATGATCGTATCTTATGCGATCGGGGCGACTAGTCGCACTAGACACTAGATGCAACAAAATTTAAAATTTTTAAATCATGAGATGAAACAACATGATCACAAGAACATTTCTTGGATCATTTCATCAAACCATAAAATATTAGAAAAACCTCTTGAAGTGTGGTTGCGATCACTAGATCTGTAAAGCAAGAGATCCTACTGACTCTAGTCCAATCTACAAAGATGGAACTTGAGGGCGCGATGATGAGACGTGTGCTTCCCGCAATCCTCGATGAAGATCCAAGCCTTGAATCTCCTGATTTCGTCCAATGATATCTGACATCTCCTTCTAGAGCAAGAAGCTCCAAAGAAGATGGAGAGCCACGAGCAAACGAAGCAACAACACAACGACATAGAGGCGATTGCTATTTCCCTCAAAACACAAGGTGGACAACCACCTTAGAGAGAGAGATGGCGAGAATGAGTGATGACAGAGAGTAGGCATGTACAATAATGTTGTCTCTCAAAGGGAAAGGGTTGCCCTCTTTATATACTAGTCTGGGAGTCAATGGATCACTATCCAAGGAATACACAAAATCAATGGTTATATTGATATGCGTATTTAATCAGTGGTCATGACCATTGTTGTTCAAAAATAACAATTTATTAATTTATATTAAATTAAATATATGTTGCATTATTATCAACATTATTTAATTCAATGAAAAAATCAATAATGACAAGATAATGAGATAATGATTAAAATGACAATAATCCACCCAAAATGCAAGGGGCGCCACCCATGACCAAGTCATGGGTGACACCACCTCATGTATTTGGTGGATTATCTCCGTTTTTAATTTATATCATTATCTCTTATTTATTTGCAACCTTATCCATTAAATAAATTCCAAATTCATTAGTGAATATTTCAATCATGCCATTGAAAATATGTGAATCATAAACACAACCCAAACTAAATTGTAAATTACATTTCCAATTAATGGCTTAATATGAATCCAATTCACATTAAAAATTAACAAATGCAATTTACAAAGGTGATCTCTCTCTGATATATTATAAATCATATTTATAATATATACACATATATTATGGATAGTGCTATCCACAATCTGCCTTTCCTAGATAATTAAATCTCATTTAATTATGTTGGATAATCATTTTCACAATATGAATCCTATTAATATTATCCTTTATAATTAGATATCATTTAATTATCAACATCTTGTTGCTCGGGTACATAATTCATCAAAAGAATTATTCTTGAACTCCTTCAAGAATAATGTGCTTTCTCTGCAGATACTTGGAGATAAGGACAGGGCGATTGTATTATTCCACGTATAATGACTTGGATGTTGAGAGCTTATCTGAAATACAGATCTTACGTGCCTCCCATCGATGCTTGATTAAATGAAGACCGCAAATATAATCTTCTCATTGCATCTGAATCTCATTCAGACCAATGTCCAACAATTGGACTAAGATCAGATTGCTTCTCTACTGAGAGGAGCCACTAAAATCCAAACCTGTTTCATCACTCCCTCGGAATGGAAGCGTCATGGTTTTACAGTCGTTCATGATCACATCACCCTCATGTATTCCCAATACATGTACATCCTGCATACTGGAAGACCTATGATCAACTTGAAGATGTAGATCAATTTTACACTGTCTTCTTCAGGGTTTGATCACCAAGTTTCTCACTCTTGGTCATAGGGATTCAGTATCGATCATATGTTTTCCCAAAGCATATATCATACCTTCAAATTCTCATCATGTTTCCGAAGCACAACGACCTTGCATGGAATTTGATCGGTCCCAATACCTCATGAGTGAGCTCATGTCTTCCAGTTCATAAGTGAACCTGTATAATCCCTTTGAGAGATCGCATTACTTGTATGCCCTTGCATGCACACCTGCTTGCCGATGTATAGACCGTGGTTAGGTCATTAACCTATTGGTCTGCTAAATGTACGTACTCAGACTTACAGTAACACATCTGTCTCCGATCAGAGGATGTGTGCCTATGTTGTGACAGTATTCAACATAGGACTTGATGTTATCTCGATCTCGCTAAGACAACCCTTTGACTTAACTAATCTGAAACCTCTGAATCACTATTCCCATGCAAAGGATGTACATCAAAAGGTTGGTCAGATATCAACCTTTGTGAGAAAGGATTGTCATCTCCTACTCAGGCCGGAGATCATCTATTAACAATCATTTGACGGTGCTTGATGACTTCTCTATCTAACTCTTTAGATATTCATCCATGCACAAGCCTCTATGATTCATTTAATGAATCGACATCTATATGATCATCAAGATGGCCATGGTACATAACCCTAATTGTACAGAGGGACCTTATAGTGTATTCATTTATTTAATTTTAGAAAGGGAGTGAAACATCAATAACTTTTATTGATATAACATATATGTTACAATAACATTTATTGTTAGAATGGTTCGCCCGGGGATCACATGTCCTAGAATCTCCCACTAGCCCTCAGAACCATTCAGGTACAATCCGTAAACCCATACTCATTACATGCTGGTCGAAAACATTCTGTGTCTGAGGTTTTGGTAAGAGGATCAGCAATTTTGTCGGCAGAGGCCACCTTGGTGATGATGATATCACCACGCTTTTGAATCTCCTGAACGATGTGTTATTTCCTTTCCACGTGCTTGCTCTTTTGATGCCATCTGGGTTCCTTTGGCCGGGCAATAGATCTCACGTTATTGCAGAGTAAGGGGATGGGAGTATCAGAGGAAACTATGTCAAGCTCTAAGATGAACATGCATAACCACACCGCCTCCTTTGCAGCATCCGATGTGGCAGTGTATTCGGCTTATGTTGTTGAATCCGCCGTAGTGTCCTGCTTCTTGCTTCTCCAACTCACAACACCACTGATCAATCGGAATACAAACCCTGATGTCAACTTTTAATCATCAATATCCGAGTGGAAGTGTGAATCTGTATATCCCAAGACTTGGAGATCACTATCTCCATAGACCAAGATGTAATCTCACGTCCGTCTTAGATATTTGAATATGTTCTTTAATGCATTCCAATATTGCTCTCCATAGCAAGATTGGTAACGACTTACCACTCCCACTGCATGATAGATGTCTGGCCTAGTACCCATCATGGCATACATTAAACTTCTTATAGCTGATGCATACAGGCATCCAACCATGGCATTCTTTTCCTCAACACTTTGAGGAGCCATCCTTTTAGACAGATGGATACCATGTCTTAGGGGAGGAATCCTTTCTTACAACAATCCATACGGAATCATTCAAAAATCTTCTTAATGTATCCATGTTCTGATAATCCCAATATCCTCTTTTCTCGGTTTCTGAACAACTTCAGGCCTAATATGTAAGAGGCTTCTCCAAGATCTTTCATCTCGAAGGTATGGGATAGCCAAATTTTCACACTGGTCATCATTTCTGTATCATTCCCAATGATAAGGATGTCATCTACATAAAGCACGATGAACACAATGGCCCTCCCACTAAGCTTCTTGTACACACAAGGTTCATCAGGATTCTGCACAAAATCATAACTCTTTATGATTTCGTCAAATCTGATGTTCCGGCTATGAGAAGCTCGTTTGAGCCCATAGATGGATTTCTTCAGCTTGCATACTTTTCCATCCTCAACTTTGAAGCCCTGGGGCTGCTCCATATAGATATCCTCCTCAAGGTATCCATTGAGGAAAGTCATCTTGACGTCCATCTGCCAGATGTCGTAGACAAGAGATGCATCTATACTAGCAGTGCCCTGATGGACTTAAGCATAGCCACAGGAGAGAACGTCTTATCGTAGTCAATGCATTCTCTCTGTGTCCAGCCCTTGGCTACGAGTCGTGCTTTGAAAGTCTCTACTTTCCCATCAGGTCCCCTTTTTCTCTTGAAGATCCACTTATACCCAATGGCTTTTACCCCTTTAGGTGGATCCTCTAGGGTCCATACACCATTCTTATGCATGGAGTCAATTTATGACTTCATAGCTAGCATCCATCTATCCGTGTCATGATCCGCGAGTGCTTCATCAAATGAAGAAGGATCATTGTCAGTCTCACCCAACACATGGAATCCATACCTTTCAGGTGGTGCAATCACCCTCAAACTCCTTCGAAGATGTATGGGTGTTTCATCTTTATTTATCTCTTCAGTTTCTGGCTGAGAAATCTCAGAATCCTCAGGTGATTCAATGAGTTTCTCTACTTCATTTATATCTTGACCTTTAAGGAAATCATCCTCCAGAAATTTTACATCGCTAGAGATAAAAACCTTTTGGGTCTCAGGGTCATAAAGCTGGTATCCAATACCATCTTTAACATACCCAATGAAGTAACACTCACAAGTGTGAGATTCTAGCTTACTTGCGTCCGCGTTCTTCGCATGGACCAAGCAACCCCAAACCCCCAAGTGTTTAACACTGGGCTTCGTACCATACCAGAGCTCGTGAGAGGTCTTGGGTAAAAACTTGCTAGGAATCTTGTTTAGGATATATATTGCAGTCTCTACTGCATATCCCCAGAAACTAAGAGGAAAACATGCTTTGCTCATCATTGAACGAACGATGCCCTTGATGGTCCTATTGCGTCTTTCAGCAACACCATTAAGTTGGGGAGTTCCAGAGGGAGTGAGATTGGAGAAAATTCCATTCTCTTTAAGATATTTCTTTAATTCATCTGATAGGTATTCACCACCTTGGTCAGATCGAATCCGTTTAATCTTTCTATCAGTTTGGTTCTCAACCAATAAACTCTTTGAACTTTTCAAAGGTTTCATATTTATGACGTAGTAAGAATATACACTCGTATCGTGAATGGTCATCAATAAATGTCAAATAATATCGATATCCATTTTTAGTCGTGGTACTAAAGGGACCACATACATCAGTATGTATTAGGTCAAGAATACCTTCGCATCTTGTAACATTGTTACGGAAAGGTGTTCTAGTCATTTTATCTCAAATGCAAGGTTCGCAGGTAGGTAAAGATTGAACTTGTAGAAAATCTAAAGGTCCATCCTTTATTGATCTTTTGATCCTATCAACAGATAAATGACCAAGCCTTTGATGCCAAATCATATTCGAATGATTTCCATCCTCCCTGGATCTTTTGGGGTTTCCATTATTAGTGGTAATAACATTCATGACACATTCATCAATGCACAATTCATAGAGTCTACCAGAAGTCAAAATACCATCCGCAAATATTTATCATAACAAAAAGAGACTCTTTGATTTATTACAAAAAGAGAAGGAATATCCATTTCTAACAAGCTTAGATACAGATATCAGATTCCTTCTAACATCAGGTACATAAGACACTCTTTAAGTATTAAGACTCGACCACTAG
Source organism: Ottelia alismoides (assembly GCA_037367405.1). Taxonomy (NCBI): domain Eukaryota; kingdom Viridiplantae; phylum Streptophyta; class Magnoliopsida; order Alismatales; family Hydrocharitaceae; genus Ottelia; species Ottelia alismoides. The sequence continues at coordinate 167,096 of JAZKJV010004117.1, read as the reverse complement.
ATAATGATAGTCGGTCGGACCTGATGGCGACTGCTATAACACTTGCATCATATCCCATCTAGATGACTATCTACCCTAGCTCCAGATTCCTAGTTTCCTGAAACAAATGCAACAAATTACATACATGAATAGAAGCACCAGAATTTACAACCCATCTTCCTTCTCGTTCAACGAGAAAGCTAGTTTCAATGATGAAAGTAGATTTCAAACCTGCTGGGTCTTTACCTTTGTTAGCCGACTTCAGGTATTCTGGGCAGTTACGCCGCCAGTGCCCTGGCTTCTTGCAGTGGTGACAGACATCAATCTTCTTCAATGTCATTAGCGTGGAGGCACTAGAAGATGAACCAACTCCTTGATACTTCTTCTTTCTCTTCTAGGCTGGGCCCTTTCGAGAACGTTGCTTTCGATTGCGCTTTCCCTTTACTTGTGCAAACATTGCACTAGTAGAGGGGTCGTCCTTCCTTATTATGTCTTCTACAGACTTTAATGCAGCTAACAACCTAACGTTAGTGAAATCACCTTTGCTCATGTGATATGACATGACAAAGTTGTTGAATGACATAGGGAGAGATAGGAGAATGAAATCAACCCGCATTTCACAATCCATGTAGGCTCCCAGGGTTTCCAATTCAAGGAGGTACCCAAACACTTTGAGTACGTGTTCTCTGATAGAGGCCCCTTCCTGCATCTTGCAGTGAATAAGCTCTTTCATTACATTATAGCGCTGTTTGTGGTTTATGTCACCGAACATTTCCTTCAGATTCAACATGATTTCTTGGCAATGGTTCATTTCCATATGCTGCTTCTAAAGTACATTGGATAATGACCCAAGAATGTAGCATATTGCCAAGTTATGATCATCATCATATTTCTCATTAAAAGATTTATCTTCTGCAGTCTCAGGGTTTACTATCTTGTCCTTGGATAGCACATACGAGATGCGCTCCGCATGTAGGACAAGATCCAAATTTCGGATCTAATCCGAATAATTTGATCCGGTCAACTGATTGACCTCCAGGAGCCTGCTCAGTGGGTTCATGGACTTAATTTTCTGATATTAAGAATGCAGTATATTAGAACATATAGATAATTATATATTCATTTTTAAAACATTTGATTGAGGCATTTTAAATCAAATTTGTCTTGTTATGTCAACTTTGAAAGATTATTCCCTTATTCTCTTTCAAAGTAAGAGATATACTTACCGTTATATCTCAAGCAAGGTTTGGGATCTCCTCTCTATCTTTATCACATCCCAATAATATGAGAACTTGTGACTCAAATAAGGAGAAGCAGGAAAACATTTCGCCTTTCAAGTCCAAGTTGCATTTCCCAATTCGGTCTTTAACACCCGAGTCCACCACCCCTATGGTGATGTTGACCCGTTGTTAATTGAACCAACTGTCAATAGGATTAGAACTCGCTTTGCCCAATCGAATATCACCCCAATAATACGAGGACTCGATATTGGGGTCACTACGCATACGACCTTACTCTTTCGAGAAGCAAAGAGCACGATCCAAATGCGCTTGTATACAGTAGCTGTCACTTCGGACAGGCGTCTCCTACATTCAATCCTTGGCGACGGAACCCTTCGCCTTGACGGGAGACCATGGATGTCACTTATGTGATCCTCCACCTCATATTCAAATTTTAATAATTAATTATCGCAAAACATATTCACTTAATTAATTTTTCCAAGGGAAATTCACATTTATTCACAATAGAGTGATTTTAATTGGATATAATCAATTTAATCACATTAAATTAATTATCAATCAACAAACTTGATTATTACTTGAATAGTAGGTATAATCTCAAAGTACATATTATTCGAATTTTAATAATTAGAAAAATACACTTTGATTTCTCTGACATTATCGAGTCCCTACCTGCTGTCATGGCCAATATCGACGGGAGTGGGACCGACCACATCCGATGCAACCCGCTATCCCAACGCTGCAACTAGACACCATATACACCTCAGGAAAGGATAATTCCAGATAGATCATCTTGTACTTTGATATGCTCACCACTTTATCAACCGAAATTAAACCATATAATATTCGTCAAAAACCATTTTGATATTATTATAAGGATATTTGCTAAATAAATTCCCAATCCTATTCAAGCAAAAGGGTTTTGCATATAAAAGTTATCCTACAACTATTGTAGGATAAAGTAGGGTTTTGCATGAAAACAATGTTTATTGATGATTTCTTATAAACCAATTATGATCATGATCAATTATCTTATCATCTTTATTAGTGAAAATGTCATCCAATCAAATAATTATCTCTTTAAACATTTCAAAAATATTTATTAATAATCATTTCATAAAAGTAACAATTATTTTTCATCGACCTATTTGAATCACTATCACAAGGATCATGATCAAATTCGTCAATTTTCAGCAGTGACCCCTACTCACTAAAATCAACATATCTTGATCAATTTAAATCCAATTACGCAAATCAATTTCCTAAGATTGCTAATTTGATTTATGACAGAACCTAAGTGATACTTCATGCATTTCAAAAAAGTAATTAACTCATTAATCATGTTTAGATTCGTAGTTCCCGCAACAGTGAATACATGTTTATTCAAAGGGTCGTATCTTGAGCAAATGAAATCCAAATTACATAAACTCAGATTCTACGGTTTACTTATTTAATTGGGAAAAAAACCAGTTGAATATTTTGTGTTTAGACAATTTAAACAGTCCGAAAAAATCCGATAAAACTTTCGCAACCCTTTCAAACCCAAGTCTTCCTAGGTTTACAGATCGTATCCAAAACCTTTCAAACCTACGGCTCTGATACAAATTGAATGATGCGAGGAATACTCAAGCGCATCACGGAAGCGTGATGATCGCATCATATGCGATCGGGGCGACTAGTCGCACTAGATGCTAGATGCAAGGGAATTTAAAATTTTTAAATCATGAGATGAAACCACATGATCAAAAGAACATTTCTTGGATCGTTTCATTAAACCACAAAGTATTAAAAATAGCTCTTGAAGCGTGGTTATGATCACTAGATTTCTAAAGCAAGAGATCCTCCTGACTCAAGTCCGATCTTCGTAGATGGCACTTGCGGGCACTATGATGAGACGTGTGCTTCCCACAATCCTCGATGAATATCCAAGCCTTGAATCTCCTAATTTCATCTAACGAAATCTGACATCTCCTTCAAGAGGAATAAGTTCTAAAGAAGATGGAGATCCATGAGCAATCGAAGTGACAACACAACAACGTAGAGGCGATTGCTATTTCCCTTCAAAAACACAAGTTGGACGACCACATTAGAGAGAGAGAGACGACGAGAATGAGAGATAAGAGAGAGAGAGAGAGAGTAGGTGTGTACAATAGTGTTGTCTCTCAAAGGGCGAGGGTTGCCCTATTTATATACTAGTCTTGGAGTCTATGGATCACAATCAATGACATACACAAAATCAATGGTTAGATTGATATGTGTATTTAATCAATGGCCAAGATCATTGTTGTTCAAAATAACAATTTATTAATTTATATTAAAATATATATGTTGCGTTATCATCAACATAACTTAATTCAATAAAAAAATGAATAATCACAAGATAATGAGATAATAATTAAAATGACAATAATCCACCCAAAATACATGGGGCATCACCCATGACCAAGTAATGGGTCATGCCACCTCATGTATTTTGTGGATTATCTCCGTTTTTAATTTATATCATTATCTCTTACTATTTCCAACTTTATCCACTAAATCAATTCCAAATTCATTAGTGAATATTTCAATCATGCCATTGAAAATATGTGAATCATATTAACAACCCAAACTAAATTGTAAATTACATTTTTAATTAATGGTTTAATGTGAATCCTATTCACAATAAAATTTAACAAACAAAGGTGAACTCTCTCTAATATATTATAAATCATATTTATAATATACACACATATATTATGGATAGTACTATCCACAATCTGTCTTTCCTTGATAATTAAATCCCATTTAATTAACTTGGATAATAATTCTCACAATATGAATCCTATTCATATTATTCCTGGTAATTAAATCTCATTTAATTATCAACATCTTGTTGCTTGATACATAATTCATCAAAAGAATTATTCTTAAACTCCTTCAAGAATAAGGTGCTTTCTCCGTAGATACTTGGAGATAAGGACAGGGTGAGTGTATTGTTCCACGTATAGTGACTTGGATGTTGAGATCTTATCTCAAATCCAAATATTACGTAACTCCGATGGATGGTTGATTAAATCAAGACTGCAAATCTAATCTTATTATTGAATCTGAATCTCATCCTGACCCATGTCCAATACATGAACCAAGATCAGATTGCTTCTCTACGGAGAGGGGCCAATAAAATCCAAACATGTTTCATCACTCCCTCGGAATGAAAGCGTCATGGTTATACAATCGTTTATGATCACATCACCCTCTGGTATTCCCAATACCTGTACATCTTGCATACTAGAAGAACAATGATCAACCTGAAGAGTAGATTAATTTTACACTGTCTTCTTCAGGGTTTGATCACCAAGTTTCTCAACCTTGGTCATTGGGAATAGATATCAATCATATGCTTTCCCAAAGCATATATCATACCTTCAAATTCTTGTCATGCTTCCAAAGCACGATGACGTGCATGGAATTTGATCGGTCCCAATACCTCATGAGTGAGCTCATGTCTTTCAGTTCATAAGTAAACATGTATGATCCCTTTGAGAGATCGTATTACTCATATGCCCTTACATGCACATCAGCTCGTCGGTGTATAGACCTTGGTCAGGTCATCAACCTATTGGTCTGCCAAAGGTACACACTCAGACATACAGTAACACATATGTCTCCAGTCAGAGGATGTGCGCCTACATTGTGACAGTATTCAACATAGGACTTAAGGTTATCTCGATCTTGCTAAGTCAACCCTTTGACTTAACTAATCTGACACCTTCAAATCACTATTCCCATGTAGAGGACATGCATCAAGTCGTCGGTCAGATATCGGCCTATGTGAGAAATGATTGCTATCTCCTACTCAGGCTGGAGATCATCTCTTAACAATCATTTGACGGTGCTTGATGAGTCCTCTATCTAACTCTTTAGATATTCATCCAAACACTGACCTCTGTGATTCTTTTAATGAATCAACAACTATATGATCATCAAGATATCCATCGTACATAACCCTAATTGTACAGAGGGACCTTACAGTGCATCCATTCATTTAGTTTCAGAAAGGGAGTGAAACATCAATAATTTTTATTGGTAAAACATATATGTTACAATAACATTTATTATAAGAATGGTTCACCCGAGGCTCACATGTCCAACATGGTAAGGGGTGTTTCTTGGTTTCTAGGCTGAGGTATCTGTAATCCACACGTACGCATCAAGAAGTGGGTACTCTTGTAGGAATCTCATCTCCATCATAGTTCGTTACAATAGTGATCCCTGATTTGTTAGGAACCACATGTAGCAGGCTTACCCATTTTTTATTAGAGATGGGATAGATAAAACATGCATCGCACCACTTCATGATTTCTTTCATCATGACCTCCTAGATATCTGGATTCAGCTGATGCTAAAACTCATGGGAAGACCTGTTGCGATCTTCCAAGTAAATGTGGTGTGAGCATAATGAAGGATTTATCTCATTAAGATCCGAAATTTTCAAGCTAATCACCTTGTGGTTTTTTTATAGAAAATCGAGGAAAAAAGATTCTTGGTCTGATATCTTCTAAGAGTTGATGATGACGAGGAACATGTTACCATGACCCGTACGGAAGGCATACTTCATCGATGAAGGTAACACTTTATGTTCTATAGGGGTCGGAATCGACTTTGTGGTGACATAAACAAATGTAGTCAGTGTTGGCTCTATTGACTGTGTGTTGACCATATAGAGTTTTTCTGGCTCAGAGCGAAAGAAATCTGATAGATCAATAAGGAAGTTGTTTTGTTTTGATAGGGATGGATCAATCTCAATCAATTCAGTCAATTCATATAGCATATCGATAGAAACCTAAACTCTCTGGACATGGGAAAATTCAACAATGCTTTCCAAGGACTCTTCCTTTGAGAGGAATTCCTGGGTTTCAATATCATCCAAAAATAATAATGTGTATCTTGTTTATGTTAAGAAGTCACTTCCTTTTGTACCTTTCTGAATCTTCTCACTCTCATCTGACACAGACTCTTCGAGCTTTGTTACTTGGATCATTTCAATTGTTATCGCTGCTTAAGTGAAAAGTGATCTTCCCAGTACCATCGTCAACCATTGCCTGAACCATTCTATGGAACATCCATTGAAATGATATTAGGGCATGTAGAAGGGTTGTTGATTTGTCCATATTAAGGGCAATGAAGTCCACAAAGAATTGCATCCCTTAAATTTGTAACAATGCCATCCTCTAAAATGTTCATTGGCAGTTTTATTTACGTGTCCGCCAACTAAAGAATCTTTCTTATAGATTTAAGCGGTCCTAACATGAATTCTTTGAGTGGTGACGTAAACATAAAATTGATGGATGATCCCCTATCAAGAACTGTTCTTTCAAACTCTTGGTTAAACATCTCGCATCTTATGAGAAGAGCTCATTTGTCCTTCTTGCTCAGGAGATTGTTGATAGCATTAACAATTGCCATGGTTAGAATTTGTTTCTCTAATCATTGGTGTCAGATTTTACGAGATTGACATTTTGTTGTACATACTTCCCTTAACCCTTTCTTCATTACATGCATGTACTCCATGGTTTTGAAAAAAGGTATCTTCAATATAATATTTTTCCAAAATGTCCATGATGTTGGGATAAGAAAAGGATATTTTTAATTTTTTTATGATTTTTGATTTCAAAGCATCTATAAATGGAATGCATATATCATAAAAAACCTCATTTTCATGCCAAAGTTAGTTTTTCTATAAATACGGATAATCGAGCACAGTACAATAATCCAAAGCACGAGGTACAACAAAAGCATGAAATTCAACCATGTTGGCTAGCACATGATCGACTATTGGTGCTTGCGTGCCCTTGGTTGCATCAACACGACATTGGTTATTATTACATGTATTTTTATTTTTATTTTTTGATTTTTTGGCTTTTTTGTGATGGTGAAGGTGTGCTTCTCCTTATTCCTCCTCCAATACAGACGTCAGCTCCAACTCAGCTGATGGTGATGAAGACTCGCCCACATAAGATTGACCTTTCCTTTTGGCTGAAGAAATCTACGGTAATGTTCTTATGCTCCTTATATGAATAACATAAGATAAAATAAATAAATCTATACCTTACCCGGGAGGTCGTGCTGCACTATTATCTACTTGCTCCTTTCATTTGAAGTTATTGGTATTTTCCTCTACCTCCGTGGGTGTCACTATTTTGGAAGTGGTGAGGTCATCAATCTCCTCACTCATCTTGTTCATGTTTTTTATTAGTTGAGCCAAGCAGTACATGACATGATTCACTGAAGCGACCTTTGAAGATACAACAATTGGTTGGAGCTGAGGTTGGTGTTACTGCAACTACTGTAGGTATTACTGAAATTTATGAGGAGGGTATTGCTATTGTTGATATTGGGGAGAAGAGAAGTGGTTCTGATAATTTGTAGCTAGTTGTTGATGTTAGTATGGTTAGTAATGTGTCGGATGTTGGTACTAGTGTTGTGGTCTACAATTATTGTCTTGTTATGAAGACTGATGAGATTGTTAGTGCTTGAAGTTCCATCCACCGTGTTGAGGAAAAGAGTCCAGATAGTTGTGCTCGGATCCTAGATCTATTCATTGCCCCATACAACATTCACCTCATAGATCCGTGGAAGTGGTGTAAAGAAAGTCTTGGGATAAGCTTGGGGCTCTGGATAGTATACTACCATTTGTTGTTGTGGTGATGACGATCCCTAGCCAGGTGTCTACTTGTAATACACATGTCGAATTGACCAGGATGACCCTTAATTCTGCTTATGGGATGGATCCATTGGTTTCACAAAATACATGGCAGGTTCCTTCCTAGATTGGCAGACATGGATGGTGCTCACCTGAAGCTCGAGCTACATGGAATCTGATCGAGCTTGTCCAACGACTTCGTTCTTTGTTCGATCACTTGTAATTTATCAAGGTCTTGTTATCGATTCTTAATGATATCGTGTTTAGAGGGATGGTTCTCAATGATGTTGAGATTCATACTCATGTTTCTCTCTTCTTCATGGTATGATTCTGAGTTCATAGGCTTGGGTAGGATCAATGGAGTTTTCTGGAACACATGGGAAGAAGATAAGGTGATTGAGCCCTCAACCATTTCCTCGAAGAATTGCCATACCACATTTTTATCGTTGTTGAAGTGTGAATCTCCACACACAACATCCACGAGCCATTAGCTTTCTTTGTGCAAGCCCTTGAAGAAGTTTTGGATATGGTTGGTATTTGGCAATTCATGATAAATCTTTCCCACACCTCATGAAATGGTTTGTGGTACATATGGGAAAGTTGGAGATCAAGTCTTGCATCAGATTAAAATAACCCAATATACAGTACTTGTGAAGAAAGGTTGATTTGAGCTCATTCCATGTCGTCACTACCTTCCCAAGGAGATTGATCTAGTACAATGCCTTATCTTGAAGGAAGAAAGGGACGACAATCATCTTTACTACATCCAAATGGATGTTGGGGTAGTGCATGGTGCTGCAAATCTGGTTAAATTGTAGTAGGTGAAAGTAAGGCTCCTCTTTGGTCTTTCCATGGAGGATTGGCAAAAGAGGGAGTAAGTATGCTTTCTACTTGAAGTGTCTGTGCATCGTGGGTAGTTAGATCCACTTCTTAATATGGGTAGAACTTTGGTTGTATGTCTCCTTCAGAGTTGGTTTGGGCTGCCCAACTTTCTCTTGTCCTACATGGGTTCATGTAGGCTGGTCATCATCATTTCCACCATGATTTTCTTCATCCTCACCTCGTCTGTTTTCCCAGTCCCTCAAATCATTAACCATTTAACTTAAAACCCCTTGGGCAAGAGCTTGGTCTATTATATATTTTTGAATGGCTTGGATTGATTCTAGCAATTGGTTGCTGACATTACTCCGGTCCACTGTCTTATTCAAAGTTGGTCCCTAATTATTTCTTTGGGAAGACATCTCGATGTTCAATAATAACTCGAGCTCCTTATTCGATGAAGAATCAGCATTCGAAAATAAGAATTGATCAATCTTCAAAAAGGAAGGAGCAGGTTTGAGACGGTACCGATCTCGAACGAGTGATTTATTGGTGAATTAAATGTGGCTAAAGATGGAAGATCGTGACAAGAGTCATCTCAATCCTTGAATTGAGTGAAGATAAAGGAGTCCAGAGAAAAGTCTGCAAGGTTCAAACTCACTTCTTGGAGATCACCATGTATTATTGAAGATGTCGGCATCTGGGAATCGATGTAGGTGTTCACAATATCCGAACAAAGGGTTTCTAAATGTGACATCTTCAGAGATATCATGTGTGGATGATGGAATAGACGAATGAAATGAAGAATTTCATGAGGGAGTGGAAAAAGAAGGTCAAATGAAAAAGTCAAGATGAAGAAGTGAGAAAAGGAGTGTGACATGAATGAAGCAATGGCGCAATGTTTTGATATTGACTTGATAAAACTAATCAATCAAACCACAAATCCAAGGTCAATTCACCAACTCAACACTATGAGCCATAAGAGTTCAGAAATTATCTTTTCATTTTTATTGGTTGTGTCAGGAAATCATATCAATTAGTCCTTAGGCACCTAACCCTATAGGTGAGTGAGTATTGCCAGAAAAGTATCTCATACTTCCCACTTCCTTTGTAACCGACATTCTATACTTTTTAAAGGACCTAGTTATCAGATTTGGACCACAACTCTGTAAAAGATGTAGAGTGGGAAGTTTATAGGCAAAACCACCACTTCAAATCAAGTCTGTAAGCAGATAAGGACCTACACGGACGTGACGTGATGAGACAGGCACTCCTGTGAGAGAATGATCTATGTTCGATAGTTCAGACTAAGTCCACAAATAGACTATGGCCTACACATCCACATTCGATAGAGGCACCAATACTTCGTCCATCCAAGTGATAGAAAAGGAAATACCCCGTGATGGGATTTGATCTCTATTCCTGATTACAATTTTGACTAGTTCCTAAGTAGAAACAATAGGTACAAAAATTCTTTTACGGTTTAGGACACAATTTAATCAAACATAGTCTCTTAGTGATCTAGAAACTCATTCCACAAAATGTAAACAAAAATGAGGAGAAAATTACAAATCCTGGGAAACAAACAAAAATCAAGGGAAAATTGGGAGAAATAGTTACAGAATGTGATGAAAATATGAAAAACAGATCATGTCCCCCAACTGAACATCGCTTGGTGAAGTGTGCTTCTGAAAGTTCAAGTATCCATGTGAAGGTTCATTAGTATTATAAACTAATGAATGAATCTCTGTCACAAAAATTGAATGAAATTTATGCTATGAAAATTATGCTTGGCTTCTTGTGTCCCCTATCGCTCTCTCCCGCTAGTGGGCAAAGGACCACATATTTGCATCACTCTGGGGTGCATCGAATCTCCAAGAAAATCCTCCCTCTATATGTGGTCCCTTGCTGCAAATTCAAACAAGAAGATGGTTAAAATAATCTCGGATAAAAAAATAATAAAGAGAGAAATATATAGTAATAGTAAAAGATGGCAAAATAAGTTAAGTGTCTACTCTAAAATGACAAACCATGCTCCCCAATAATGGCACCATTTGACTAGGTGCTCGAGCAAGGTTCCTATTTTTTTATCTTGGAGGGCTGGCAGTATCTGACAAGTATGATCCGACAATCATTTTATTCTCACCTCTCTCGACTCTCGAAACTCAGCTTATGTGAATCAATAAACAATTTACCCACAACAATTATTAAACAATAAATGTAGGTGAGAAAAAATTGAATATGCCCTAAGAGAATGTGTATAAATGACATGTAATAGGAGTTCAACCACAGAGGAGCACATAAGGCAGAGCAACAAAAATGAATAGACAACTTAAAGACTTTTGTATTATTATTTTTATGTTTTTATGGGTTTTAACTTCTATGTAATTTTTGTTAAGTTTTTGACTTTACAATTTTTCTTTTTAATGTTAATTAAAAGATAAAATGTAATATATATATATGTACAATATATAATAGGAATAAATATAAATGTTTTCAATTAATAAAATATAATAAATACACTGAAAAATTTTGAAAATAATAATTTTCTATGAAGGTTTATAGAATTTTTCTCTATTTTTGTGATTTTTTGATAATTTTTTAGAATTTCTATGTATTTAAAATAAAGAAATTCATAAAATATACAAAAAAGTAAATCAGCGAACTTGAAATGAGCATAATAAATATCTATCAAAATCAGATTACACCTAATTCTGATTTTCCTCATTAATAAATTATACAAGGAAAATTAAAAAACTTAAAACATATTTTGGTTATTTTTCCATGGATTTTTTGAAATTTTTATATGTTTTTCTGTGTTTTTTATGAGTTTTATTTAATATTTTTTGAAAAAGTAAATGAAAGTTTTCACATTTCTAAATAAACAAACAAGAATTTTTTTAATTTTTCATAACATTTTTTTTATTTTTATGCAATTTTAAATGTTGAACAAGAAGAAATGCAATGGTTTTCATTTTTATATATAAGATAATAATCGTACTTATGATATTAAAAGATTCCAGACACTTAAGATAAATTTTCTATGATTTTCATATATAAAATGATAATTTAAATATTAAATTACAAGTATAAAATTAAACTTGTAATATAGGGACCCATTGTAATTTCCTAGAAAGTTCACAACATTTATTAACTTGAAAGAAATCCAGATGCATATATGTTATATTTCTACATTTTAAAATAGTATACTCAATAATACCGGTATAAATTCAATGAGAACAATATGTCCATTGATGTAAATTACCCAAAAATAAATGCCCTAATATATAAACTTTTTGTACAGAAATAAATACACAAACCCAGAAGGTCATCCATGCAAAATACTTGCATACACATGTGTACAGACATGTAAGATGAAAAGGAATGGACTAAAATGCAATATAGAAAGGTTATGGTCCTCAGTGTAAATAATTCAATATATTACAATGGTAGATTGATTACTAAGTACTAAACAATAAGTATAAGTGGTAGAGGGTTTAGAGTTCAAAATACCCTTAGCACGAACTGATTGACAACAGATGGAGTTCCACTTATCCACATCGACGGGTAGGATGCATGGATGACGCTTCGGTAGTTGAAGGTGTAGATTAGAAAATATCTCTTGATCAAATGGTTGTGGGAACTTCATCGTACAACCGTTGCTCCTTCTAGCAGGTTCATCTTCAACGAATGGCAACGGAGGGGTATGGATGAATATAAGAAGAACAACTCTTTAACGAGTTTCTTTTTTTTAATCTTCATTGTCCCATGTCCCCAAGAGCTCAAAAAGATGGGCAAAATGCTCCAAGCCTCATCCTATGATGAATAGATGATCTATATGGTCCAAGAACCAACGATGAGATCGTGGAGTCGTAAGTTATTCCTAAGGCCAGGAGTTATTGTTCTTGATGTGATTTGCCCCCATATGGACTCCCAAAATATTATATAAGAAGAGGCAACCCTAGATCTTATTTAGACAATGGAAAATTTGCTCTCTCCTCGCTCTCTCTACACACCAAGTCTTCCTCTCTCTCTGTCTCTCTCTCTCATTGTGGTCGTCCACCATGAAGCCCTAGAGAGAGTCGTCACCGCCTTCAGATCGCTATTATGCTGCCTGATCATTTCCTCGTGGATCTCTGTCTCCTTCGGTGCGCTTGCTCGTGAATAAGATGATGGATCTCATGAAACGAGATTAGTATCTTCATCGCTTGGATCATCAACGTGGATTGTGAGAAGCACACGTTTCATCAACGTGCTTGCAAGCGTCTCCTCTGTCGGATTGGACTTGAGACCAGAGGTATCTTCTTTTAAAGACGCGATTGCAACAATTCTTCGAGCGGTAAAACTAATATTGTGTGTAGTTTAGATGAAATGGTCTGAGAAGTGTTCTCGGATCATGTTGTTTCATCGTTCAAAATTTTTTAAATTCCACTTCCCTGAGTTACTAGTATGACTAGTCACTCCATATCTCATATGATGTGATCCTCGTGCCTTAGTGATGCACCTAAAGATTTTTTTCATATCTTAAAGTGTTATAAAAGTTAAGTTAGTGTTTTAGGATGTGATCCTTAAATTAAATATGACTTGGGTATTTTTTGTTTGTGAGAACTTTAATAACATTTTGTTTACGCAGACATGTTTTATATGTTCTTTCTCCCTACGTAAATGTATTTAAACTCGAAATCACCACTTGTGTTATGTTGCCCCATAAATAAGGATCTAGATCACTGTTGGTAATATCAATCCCAACAACCATTGTTAATTCATTAGGAATGGCAATTTGTTTAGCAAATTTCCACATAATACTATCAAAAAGGTTTTGATGAATTTTATTTATGGTATGACTTTAGTTGAAGATCGATTATCATCTCAAAAACATATGGTCAAATCACATTATCGTGACCTAAGGTGGATATGGTGTCTACTTGGGGATCGTTGGGGTAGCAAGTTGCTCCATGAGGCACTGTCCCACTCCCGTCGGTACTGGACATGACAACGGGTAAGGAAAAGATAATGTCTGAAGGGATCAAGATGTATTTTTTAATTATTAAAATATGAATAATACATATTTTGAGATAACCATCATACAAGTTTTAATAATCAAAATTGTTTGTTGGTTGATTGATAGGAATGATAATTGATTTAACATGATTAAATAAATTAGATCCAATTATACACCCTATTATGAATAGACTTGTAATTCCCATGGAAGAATTAGTTATGTGAATATGATTCATAATAATTAATTAGAATTTGGACAATATATGAAGGATCACAAAAGTGACATCCATGTTCTTCTGTCATGGCAAAGTGTTTTGTCGTCTGGGATTGTATGTTGGAGATGCCTATTTGAAGTGATAACTCCTACATACAAGCGCAACAAGATCAGGTTCTTCGCTTCTCGAAAGAATAAGGACATATGCATATTGACTCCAATATTGTTATTGGGGAGATATTGGATTGCACATAGCGATTGATATTCCCATTAACGGTTGGTTGAATCAACTATGAGTAAAGATCACCTTACGAGTGGTGGGCCCTAGTGCGACCGAATTTGGAAATGCTAGTTGGACATGAAAAGGTGGAATGAGTTCTTGTTTTTTTATCTGAGTTACAGTTTCTCATATTATTGGGATGTAAAAAAGGTATGAAAGGAGATACCATATCTTGGGTGAGGTATAATTGTAAGAATATCTCTTACATTGATAGTGATTAAGTGAATTTAACTTTCGGCATTGACAAGGAAAGGTAACTACCAAATAAAAATTTCTAAATCAAAGTAATATATATATGTAAATTATCTTATAGTAGATAATCCTCATTTAACCCACTCAACATTATAATCAATAATAATTGGTAAAGTATCACGGATTAGATCAATGATTAAGATATTGTACTTTCAGCTGGACATATAATGTATGTGGTCTCAATATGCAAGTTTTCTTATAACAATGAGGAATTAAAATTAAATAGATATTAGGACAACAACACAATGTTTGTGTGTTTGTATAGTGTTGATCTCTCATTGAGCGTGCTCTGGTAGTATCAGTCGATGATGACTGTAATTGTCAGTAATCGTTATAAAATCTCGATGATGACCATAATTGTCAATAATCCTTATAAAATCTAAAAGGTTTTTTTGACATACATATGTGTTGTTGACATTTATTCATGAATGACATGGTTCAGGGCATTATGCAAAATGGAATGCAGCATCTGCTATCTGGCATGTAACATGGTGAGTTCCAGATACTTTATTCGTTTTGGGTATTTTATTTTGAATAGCACATGATGTACCCTAGGTCAAAACATGCTTCTTTGTATGCGATCTCTTCTTCATATGCGTGGTACATTTATTCCTCAACTGTTGCTTGAGCGTAGGAAAATGATCCGATGACTCATGGAGTAGAATCTTCAAAAAATGTGATCTTTTAATAGTCTCTCAGTCTCGGGTGTGACAAAATTATTTTTAGATTTTTTTCTTTCCTTTTCCATATAATGTTTCGGGAAAAGGAGCAAACTCGGGATCAAGAAAATTCTCTTTTTTTATTAAAATCGAGATCAACATTTACGTTGAAAGTCTCAGAATTATGTATAAAACACTCTATAATAATAGAATAAACATCTGCTTAGGCAATGCTTGCATGGACTGGCGTGGTATCATCCTGTGATTCGCCTATGCCCATCTGCACCCCTCTCTGATAATCAATCTGGACATGATGTTGGTCCTCATCATCAGGGTGGTTTTCTTCCTCACCATCAAAATGTGTATCATGGATCGGCTCTAGCTCTTCATCAGGTACCCCTTCCTCCTTCTGATCAGGTGCTTATGGTGCTCTATCGCTCCAGAGGGGAATGAAGTTAGATAATAATTTAGGAGAAGATATCGTACTTGTTGTGGGGTCTTGCTGATTTGGGTGTCTCCTCTTGTTATTTAGGTTCATATGGGGCTGGGCCGGAAGAGTGGTCTTGGGCATAGATAACTGATATAGACGATGGTTAGCCTGCTTTACTTAAGTCTTGTGTGCGGTTTTGAGCATGCTCAACATATCCATGATCTGATTCAATGCTAGGGCCTTTGAAGATATCTCAAAATCAGTTTGGTTACCCGGTCCAACAATCCTCTCCTGCCTTAGAATGTGCTGCTATGGAGCGTACGACAAAGGAGCCCTCTATGGAGTATCGAAGATTGTTGCAGCTATTGGTAATGGTGCGGTTGTAAATGTAAAGTAGGGTACTGAAAAGAATGTGATCTCTGATAGGCATGGTGGTCAGATGGTGATAACTGAAATATGACGCACGATTAAGTAAAAGAAGAGAGTTGTCAGTTGGAAAAAGAATTGTGGAATTTTGATTGGTCAAACAAAAATCAAATAAATAGAAGAGAGAGATAATAAATGTCTTCTCTCTCATATTTTATCAACATTATATTATTTCTCCAGGTAAGTGTGCATGGGACAAACACAAGGAGGCAGAATAACTGTGTGAGGGTTTTTGATGCAAGAAAGAAATCGCAAGAATCTCACTATCTTCTCTATTTTACAACATGACTCAAGAAACACTAGAAAAATACACGAACTTACAAAAATCAATGTAATGAAATCACTTGACAAAAATATACAAAAAAATACAAGAAATATTGCTAGGGTTTTGTGTAACTATCCTAGAAAAATCAAAGAAAATTACAAGAAAATAAAGGTCCAAAATAGTCCTACAGTACAATGGTATAAGTCCAAAGAAAGAAGTGATTGTTATGTTACAATAAGGTCCCTGGTATGGACGGACATCCAAAGAAAAGTAAATTTATTACATGTAGATCCCTGCACGGGGACCTAAATGTAATATCTGGAAAGACTTTGAGCATATGTTGAATTCAGGAACTCGTCTGGGTTGATGATGCAAAATTCCCATCGTTTTGATTTCCATGGCTGAGATTAGAATCTGTGCGACGATATGGGGAGTCTATTGAGGACATGTGTTCCACATTTGTGCTTCGCATGTTTTTGAGTGTTCTTCAGCTATTTGCTCATGTGTCGATGGTACTCCCTTCCCGTATTTATCTCGGGCGAATATCTGTGTTCTTGTGCCTTTGGTAGGGCTAGAGGGGTGACTCCTTCACACTTCGAGCTCACCTGTAATGGGCTGGCTTCGTGCTCAGCGGAAGTGGCTGTATAACGTAATGAAGAAGGTGGTTTGTCCATGTCTAACAACTGAGGAAAGCTTAATTTGAGTTGAATCGTCTTTGATCCTTAAAGCTCCAGATGAGTATTTTATGCTCCGGAAATAACAAAACCCTTCAAGTGGATGTGATAATCCTCAATCCACAAGTGAATTTGCCAACACTATTGAAGAATTTGTAGTTCCAAAGTGTGCTTTCCAAATTTTGTGAGAATTAACGAATAGAAGAAATAATATATGGATTCAAGCGAATTCAAATCGAGTTTGAGAAGGGATTTGAATGTGGCATCTAAGGATGATGATTAAGGTTTCTAATTACATGATTAGGTAACCTAATGAAGGCACGAAAAACAAGGGAAGAAAATCGTGAAAGATGGATGAATGCATACATGTGAGTAGCAGGAGTTATGCTCCTGCTGGTAGGGGCTCGACAATCGGTGTACGGAGTTATACATCACAATGGAGGCGATACAAGGTGGTTGGCCACCCTGGAAGTCTCCTCTGATCTTCCCTCTTCCACGCAAGCATCTCGAGCGGAGCTGTCACCTTCAGAGCAAGGCGTAGCATGGTGGTGAAGTTGGTGATTCGATGAGTTTTGTTCAGGAGGTGGTTAACTTAGGAGCAGTTAGTTGTTGATGGCGAAGTTGAGGCGCTTTTATAGACGAAATTGATGGATAGTAGATAAGAATCTACGATGGGTGTGGATCTAGTTAATTAGGTGAAGGGAATCAATGGATTAGATTAAAGTTAGTTGTTGATGGCGGGTAGAACAGATAACGACAGGCCTTCGTGAAGAAGGCACCTGGTGTTGACACGTGTAAGCACCAGGTTGGCCAGTTTTATAATTAACATAGTACGTAAGGATAAATAGTAAGTTAGGGATATTTCAATGAGTATTAAAATGAAAGTTGTAAATAAATGATTTATCTAAAATATGGTATAATTATATTAATAAATAATTATAATTTTACGAAATATAAATATAAAACTAATAAAAAAGTATAAATAATAGTTTTTATAGAGGTTTTAAATTTTTAATAAAATAAATTAATAAATAATAGAGAATTTCATATTCTATTAATTAATAGAAAAATAAATAAATTTTGTAAAAAATTTTGGAAATTTTAATAAGTTAATTTAAGTGTTTTAATAAATATAAATATAAGTGATGTAGTTCAAATTTACGTATAAATATAAGTTAATTTGTTTTCTCCTTATCTCCCCCTACTTATTTTTTTATCGACCAATCCATGTTGTCATGGTCTCAAGGATTAGGTTTATAAATATATCTTTCAACTATATTTATTTTCAAAGTCATATTTTCCATATATACATATCTATAATTTACCATTATTTTAATTTTATCTACTTTTATTCTTTTATTTTTTACATGATTTTAATGCATAAAAATGCATTCTTGTTCATGAATGGGCTTTTGTTAAAATGTGGAATTTACTAGATATTTATGTGTATTTGTTAAGGGTACTAAGACAAAATGCAAATAGAATGTTAATGTATCATGGATTCATCAACCCCCTATAATTGAACATTGCTAGTCCCTTAGTTATCAGTTGTTTGGTGAAAAAGGCAAAAAGAAAGAAAGTTAGAATGAATTTGTTTTCCTAAACTAATTCATGAGAATAGACAAAGCATAGAGCTCGATGCACTTTGCACTTATCCGTACAACTCATCCTCAGTGAAACGATTATGGACTTAAACCTTCATTGCAAGGAGCCTTATTAGGAACCTGAATTCAGAATCTTTTGGTCATTAACTAGAATCTTTGTGTTCCATGAGATAAAGTTTGGGAAGTCAACTCGAAAGCATCATGTATCTAGCACCAATTGTCCCAAATGTGTAAGCATCTATAGTAAGAGTTGGCCACTAAAATCTTCTTTGAAGTACCTTCTACATTGTGTTCTTCCTCGAATGATGTTTTCTTTCTTCTGATGAATGGCACAAAGTGAGGCTACTGTTGTATTCCTCTTGAGTAATGAATCACATGTAAACACAATCCAGTCCTTCTCAAAAAATCATCGGATCCTGCCAGTGGTTGTATTTTTCCTTGGACACAACATGTTGACTCAGTCTTTTGGCCATCCATGTGGACTCTTCTGTATAACCAGAAAGTTCAATATATCTGCATACCATGGAAGCATTGTAACTATAAAGATACTTTCATTTGGGAATCTCTCTGCAATATCTAGTGTGTATTCATCTGAAGGCAACTCTATTTGTAGTTAGGAGAGGTGATCATCTACCACGTTCTTTACTCCAGGCTTACCTATAATGTCTAAATCGAATTCCTGAAGTTAGAGAATCCATCTCATAAGGCATGCCTTAGCAACATTCTTCTCCATCAAGAATTTGATAGCTAAATGATCAGTGTAAACTATGATTTTATAGCCAAGAATATAATATATGAATTTGTCTAAAGTGAAAACCACTGCCAAAATTTGTTTCCCTGTAATTGTATAATTGTGCTGGCATCATCTAATGTGGGGCTGCATAGTGGTTAGCAACTTGAAGTTCGTTCCTTCTCTATCCTAATAGAGCCTCGATTGTAAAATCTGTAGCATCTGTCATGATCTCAAAGGGTAGAGACCAATCAGGTGGTTGTAGGATAGGAGCATTGATGATCATTTTCTTAGAAGTGAGGAAGGCATTAAGACATTTGTCGTCTAGAAAGAACTCGATGTACTTACCTAAGAGTTCAGTTAACAATCGGGTAATCTTAGAGAACTCCTGAATAAACCGTCAATAAATGTTGACATGCCCCAGAAAAGACAGAAACTGTCTAACCTTGGTTGGTGGATTGAGATGTTTGATTACATCCACTTTGGAGACAAAACGAGATCTACCTCACAACATTTCTAAAGAACTAGGTGTAGATGATCTAAACAATCATCAAATGACTCACCATAGAATGGAAAATCATCCATAAAGACCTCGAGAAAATCATCGATCATATCCGCAAAGATGACAAGCATGCACCTCGGGAATGCAGCGGGGGCATTGCACAATCCAAAGGGCATCCATCTAAAGGCATATGTGTTGAAAGGTTACACGAAGATGGTCTTCACCTAATCTTCAGGAGCAATTGTAACCTTATTGTATCCGGAGTAACCGTCTTAGAATCATAAATACCTCTTGCCTGCCAACCTCTCTATAATTTGATTTTATATAAGGCATAGGGAAGTGATCCTCTTTGTCACGTTGTTCAACTTTCTGTAATCAACGCAAACCCACTACAACATGGTTACTCTCTTTGGAATCTCGTCTCCACTCTCATTCTTAACCATATGAATTCCTGACTTCTTCGGGACAACATGTAATGGGCTAAACCATTCTCTATTGGAGAAGGGATAAATGAACCATGTGTCACACCATTTCTTGATCCCATTCTTTATAACATCACGTACGACTAGATTCAACCTACGATGAAAATCTCTGGAAGGTTTGTTGTCATGATCAACATAGATATGGTGAGAACACAAAGTAGGACTTATCCCGCAGGGATCAGATACAGTCTGCCCAATAGCATTGTTGTTTCTTTCAAGAATCTCCATGAGACAAAATTCTTGTTCATTGGTCAAGTATGAGTAGATAATTATCGAAAACTGTTGATGTGGACCTACAAGGAAAACACACTTCACATTTGGTGGTAAGGTCTTCAGCATAGGTAAGGTAAGATCTGGCTCTGCTATAATATCATCTATACTTGTAATGGGATATGTGTTAGTAATAGATATGTCTGCTTTACGGTTAACCATCTCCATATGTTCTATAGTCAGACTACAGAAGATGTCTATAACATCATCTGAATCGCTATTGTGCTCGTCCTCAAAATGACTAGAGGAGAATGATTTGGTTAAGTAAAACTTGGTCTCTGAATCATATGAGGTGGAGTAATTCTGTAAATTCTCTGAGTTTGGGATATCTGCAAGATATTCTTCATTTTTCTTTTGCATGCAATTCTTACCATCCATACTGAAATAAAGAGTACCGTCAATAGAGCTGCTAGTTGAAGTCTGGGCCCCATACTCTTCTAGGATATCTTGGGTCTCTACATGATACCTCTCAAGGTGATTGAGGCAAACCTCATCCACGTAATAACAGGAGGCTAAGGAACTCAAGGCATCCGAACTGGCTATAGATTCAACACTAGATGATTCTTTTGCCATCTTTATATGTATCTTGTCACCCTCGGCGTAAAAAGCTACCTTCCATTCATCATAATCAAAGAGATCCTTTACGGTCTACAAGAAATGCTTCCCAAGAATGATCAGAGTAAGGTGTGACTTTGTAGGGTATTCCATGTCCAGGATAGTAAAGTCCACTGGGAATTGTAGACCCTGAATAGCTACGATAATGTTCATCAAAATGCCCCTAGGTCTCTTTATAGATATATCAATAATTGGAGGATCGAATGTGCTTTGTAAATAGGACCTAACTTGAGCTTATCGAGTAAGCATGACAGTAAGAGATTAACAGAGGAACGATTATCTAATAGAGTGCTGTCGAATGCGGGTTTTGCATCCTCGAATCTGACATAATATGCTCATGAATCCTTCTTCTTCTTCGGTAGTTTATTCTGAATAACGTAGGAGGTGGCGTTGGTCAAGATATGCTTCTCTATTCGTGATTTCTTCTTCCTACACATAGTACATCTATTCTTGAGCTATTGCTTGAGCGTCGGGAAGTGATCCCACGCATCATGGAGTGGAATCTTTAGAAAGATGTGATCTTTAAATAATCGATCAGTCTCAGAAGTAACATCATCCATTTATGATTTTTTATTACCTTCTCCAAATAAATCACTAGGAAAAGGAACTATTTGAGGAGCAACAAAGTTCTTTTTATTTAAATCAGCATCTTGTACATCAAGATTCACAGAATTAGCTAAGAAACTCTCTAAAATAGGAAAAGACAAATCAACTACGAGAGTGCCCTCATCGCCTGGCATGCTATCATAGTCTGACTCTCCTAGGTCCACATAGATAGTATCGTCATTGCTCCGTTCTCTCTTGTCGTCAAGTGGCCTATCCTCATCATCATTCTTGTTCTCCTCCTCATCATCAGTATGTATGACATGGTCTGGCTCTTGCTTGTCATCATGTGCCATATCGTCCTCCCGATAAAGTGCTTGTGGTGACGATCCTGAGGCAAATGAAATTAGATAAGAATTCAGGAAAATAGATCGTACTTGTCGCGTTATCGACCTGATGTGGATGTCTCCTCTTTGTATTTGGGTTCATCTAAGGCTGGGTTAGACAGAGAGAGAGGTGTTGGGCACGTTAAAGTCATCCAGACAATGGTTAACCCGCTCCATCTCTATCTTGTGTGTGGTTTGGAGCATGCTCAATATGTCCATGATCTGATTCAATGTAATGTCCTGTGAAGATATCTCGGGTTTAGCGCGGTAAACTAGGCTTTCTACTTTCTCTCCTACCCTAGCGTATGCTATTGCGGAGCGTAAGGCTGAGGAGATTGCTGGGGCGTATATGAAGGCTTCTGCTGCTGGTAACGATTTAGCTGTGAGTACGATGTAGGTTGGTGAAAAGAATATGGTCTCTAATAAGAATTCTAGTGAGACTGTTGCTGCGTGTAATGCTATCAAAGCTGAAATTATTGATGTCCTTGTTGCGGATGGTTGTACTACTACGGCTGTTGTAGGTGTTGTACGCTCTAAGGGGTAAACTGCGGTGATGGTTGGATCGGAGCGTACCATATCTCATTGATCTCAAGTGTGGCTCGAGGCTCAACATCAGTGTCTCAAAGGACTAGCAATCTGGTTTGAATAGGCAAAAGATAGGTCCTCATGCCAATCAATCTGCAGAGTCTGTAAGATGACCCGACTACCTCTGGACTAAGTGAATCTATTGGGTGGGCAGTGCGGGTAAGGATCTCCAAGCAGGTTGGTAGGTCAAAGAAGTGTGCAAATGTTGCTACTGTAGTTGCAGTTATGTCACCTTCTCAGTTAGATCGCTTAGCTGTTGAAGAAGTGATCTGAGTTTCTCCAACTTTTGCAATGGTTGTAGTGAAGGATATGGAATTATCCTGAAGCGCATCCCGGAAGCGTGATCGTCGTATCGGATACGACGAAGAACGACTAGTCGTACTAGTTGTTCTGAGCAGCGGAATTTTAATTTTTTTCATGTGATGAAACCAGATGATCCCAGAATATTCTCAGATCGTTTCATCTATAAACCACAACAAGTATAATGCAATACCTCTTGAAGCGTGGTTGATCAAGTCTCTAAAGAAAGAGACCTCCTGTCTCAAGTCCGATCGTCGGTGAGACCGCTTGCGAGCACGGGGATGAACTGCGTTGTCCTCGCAATCCAAGAAGTTGATCCAAGCGTGGTTGCTCCTGATCTTGTCGCACAAGATCGAACATCTCCTTCGTGAGTGTAGCACTCCAAGAAGACGGAGAACCGAAGAACGTCGAAGAGGCGACGCGGTGGCGAGAGTGCCGACGAATCTCTCCTCTATGTATGGTGGACGACGACCAAAATTAGAGGGAGAGAGGGCTGTCGTGTATGAAGAAAGAGAGAGAGAGCTCCAAAAATGCACGTAAATAGAGAGCATGGTATGCCTCTCTATTTATAGGGTTTTGGGATCCATGGATCTCAATCCATGGGACATATAAAATCAATGGGTGAGATTGATTTATGTCAATCCAATGGTCAAGATTGTTGTTGTCAAAAACAACAAATTTGGATTAAAATATATTTGACAAAATCAAATATAAATCAATCCTAAATTAAAACCAATAAATAAGTAGAGAATATATACATGGAGATTACTTCTCCATGTATAACATGGTGGACGGCCACCCATTCCAAATAGGACATGGGTGCCGCCCACCTCTTTCCTAATGGAGGGCAATCTCATGATAATTCATGAGATTGCATATCTCCATGGAAATCTCTCTCTATTTATTTGCAACAAATTTTATTGGGTTTTGTTCTTCAAAAATAATTCACAATTATATTTGAGAATATTGCAATCTTGCCATGGGATAATTGTGAATCATATCCACAACCCAAAAACAACATATAATTTACATTGTTAATTAATTACACAATGTGTATCCAATACATATAATACTTAATCAACACATATAAATTATAATTAGCTCTCTCTAATACATTATAAATCACAATTATAATATATTATGAATAATTAGATATTTCTATACACATTATTCTTATAAATAATAATTAAATCACATTTAATTATATTGGATAATTTCTTCACACATCAATATGATTAAATCACATTTAATCATCATTTCTTCATTGCTTAGATCTTATGGAATTATTCTCGAACCCTTCAAGAATAATGCGATTTCTCCACAGATACTTGGAGATAAGGATAGGGCGATTGTATTGTTCCACGTATAGTGACTTGGATGTTGAGATTGTATCTCAAATCCATATCCCATGGACCTCCCACTGATGCTTTATCAAATGAAGACCGTAGACCTAATCTTCTCATTGCATCTGAATCTCATTCAGATCAATGTCCAATTCATGGGCTAAGATTAGGTCACTTCTCTAATGAGGGGAGTTACTAAAATCCAACCTGTTTCATTACTCCCTCGGAATGGAAGCGTCATGGTTATACAATCATTTATGATCACATCACCCTCACGTATTCCCAATACCCGTACATCCTGCAGACTGGAAGACCTATGATCATTCTGAAGATAAAGATCACTTTTATACTGTCATCTTCAGGGTTAGATCATTAAGTTTCTCAGTCTTGGTCATTTGGGATTTGGTATAGATCATATGCTTTCACAAAGCATATATCTTACCTTCAAATTCATGTCAAGATTCCAAAGCATGACTGCCATGCATGGAATTTGTTTAGTCCTAATACCTTATGAGTGAGCTCATGTCTCCCGGTTCACAAGTGAACATGTATGATCCCTTTGAGAGATTGTATTACTAATATGTCCTTACATGCACAAGAGCTCGCCGGTGTATAGACCTTGGTTGGGTCATCAAGCTATTGGTCTGCCAAATGTACACACTCAGACACATAACAATACATTTGTCTCCGGTCAGAGGATGCATGCCTATGTTGTGACAATATTCAACGTAGGTCTTTGGTTATCTCGATCTCGTTAAGTCAACCCATTGACACAACTAACCTGACACCTCCGAATCACTATTCCTATGCAGAGGACCTACATCAAGAGGTCAGTAAGATATCAACCATCTGAGAGAGGATTTCCATCTCCTACTCAGGCTGGATATCATCACTTAACAATAATTTGATGATGCTTGATGAGTCCTCTATCTAACTCCTTAGATATTCATCTAAGCATCAACCTCTATGATTCATCCAATGAATCAACAGTGGTATGATCATCAAGTTGGCCATGGTACATAACCCTTATTGTACAGAGGGACCCTATGGTGCATTCATTCATTCAATCTCATAAAGGGAGTGAAAAAATAATCAATAACTTTCATTGATAATTTATTCATTAGAATAACATTTTATTGTAGAAATGGTTCGCCCGGGGCTTACATTGCTAACATGCAAGTCTTGAACAAGATTTTGAATCACATCTACCAACATGTACCAACATTAACTTTCGCTAAAGTATCCCATGTTGGTATTCGATTCAAAATCTGAAATATTGTCCACCATATGATGTTTTCAGTAATGTGGTGGTTGTGGGGACTTTTGAAAGCCCGACAAGAGTCGACGACTCTTGAGTTCTCTTCCATACCCTCAAAGATAGACCAGACATAATCAGCATCCCATTTAAATAACTACCGCCATATGCGATGCTCACAAGGCCTTGGACATTCGGATGGAGTCCTCTGAAATAGTTCTAAAATAGTCCCTTTAAAGTTATATCATTATGACGACATCTCTTGGTAAGGTCCACGAATTGAGCCAATGCCTCCTGGAATGATTCATTTGGCACCTGAGTGAAGTTGGTGATCTGGCTCTTCATCATGTTTGTCCATCCATGATGAAAGAATTTACGTAGGAATGTGTACTTCAGGTCGTCCCACATTGATATATCCCTCTCCAAAAGACTGGGCTAGTAACGTGCCTTATTTGCTAAGGCGAAGGGGAAGGCTTCGAGGTGAATGGCCTCCTGCGTAACACCTTAATAATTAGACATACCACAAATCATCTTGAAGTATTGTAGAAAGGTAAATGGCTCCTCTGAAACATTCTCATAAAACTTGGGATGCAATGAAATAAAGGAATGGAGTAACTCATATGGTCCTTGATTCAGTGGTAACTGAGTCCAATGATGTAGCGTCCCGGCTCTAGGTTCATACTCATCTCTGAGTGTTGTGGGAAGCACGACAGGTAGTGGTTGGTTCCCGGCTCTTGCTCTTAGCACAACGATCTCGGCTATAGCTCATTATGGACTTTAAACTAGTCTCGGATCTAAAGATTCATCTATTGTTGTGTGTCTAGAATCCCTGTTGTATTTTTTGTAACTAGATCTTATCTTCCATCTATATGCTGCTCCTCTACTAGTCCCTTCTTGCAAGCCATTTGCTTCAAATCTTATGGGAAGTAAAACATCCCGTAAGGACATAGTGAGAAATGGGCATGAGAAATCGACGATATTTTGAGGCGGGGCTCTACCTCAAAAGATGGTCTAGGAGGCGAGGGAGAGTATGAATCAGTCTTTCCTCAAGATGAGATGTAACCGACTAAGGGAGAGGGTCATTTCAAGTATGCGATGAAGTATGGCGTATGGTGAATGATCGTGAGCTCATGGAGCTAGAGCATAAGAGCCATCAAGTCATCATCTTCGATGTCAAGTAGTTATCGTGAGAGCATGATGTCAAATAGAGATATCGAGAGTAAAGGCATATAAGACGCGGTAAGACATGCCTCGCAAGCAAACACAAAACAAACCTCAGATTCATTAACACAACCCGATGATTATCGTAAGAGTTTGGTCGTTTGTATTGTTAGTTTTAGAGTTCTTTCGGCATACAAGTATTATCACAAATTATCCTGAGCTGATAGGTGCCCATAATTTCCCCACAACATTGTCCCAAATCCTTATAGAAAACCATTTATTCTTAGGCACTTTCCGGCTACCCATGTTACTTAAGGACGGAGCCTTACAAAGTGTCATCTAAACCCTTTGACTCTGCTATGTAAACTTGGACCGTGTATGGATACCTGAGCGTGCCTACTGAATAACAGTGATTAGGTGCATGTATTAAGTAGTATTCTGAGAGAAACTCAGACTTTGGTTCTAGCATGAAGTGTCATCCCTAACTCACAAAATCTGGAAGTGTACCAACAATTGATGTCCAGGGGTTGCTCTCCCAAATCAAATGATCCTTTTTGTCAATCTTAGGTTTGATATTTAAGCAATCCAGATTTTATTTCCAGTTATCTCTTTTTTTGGTTTTTTCAAACAAGTCTAACGATTTTTATAAATTTTATTTGACTTAGATAAGCATGCAACTAGGTCACGAGTCCCGAAACTAACTATGAAGGCGCAAGTGAAGAGAAAGTCGAAAAACACCTAAGTACCTAGTCCCATAAAAAGCCAAAGAAAAATCGGCAACGCAAGAAAATCAAGGTGGGTACCCTGCTACCTCGATTGCACGACACTCCGTGAAAAAGACTCCAAGAAAAACGAAGGTACAAGTCAGGATGCCCTTATAGGGCCCCTTTCTAAAAAAATAGAAAAACGGTCAATTGCGTTAGTTTATTGTAAAAAGAATATTACAAGCAAAGTCCTAACTAATTATGCCCGCTACAATTGACCCGTAAGAGAAGGGGTCGGTCCCTACACTTTCAACTAAATCGACTTCCAAAGAAATCGGGTGATCTTGTATAACCTGCAAAATTTTTTAAAATGAAACACAAAAAAAACTTTAAACAAAAACCATAAAAATTGTAGAAACTCGATAAAAATCCGTAAAAGAAAATCAAATAAAAAATCAACAGAAGTTAGGAAACCATAAAATCCAGAAGATTGAAAAATATCAAAATAATTTCAAAAAAACTGAAGTAGAGTTAAAGCCTCCCCAACAACGACACCATTTTGATGACCGAAATCCAATACACGATTAATTAAAATAAGAGAATTTTCGGTTGTAGAAAGAACCGCAGAAATCGGATTTCGATTGATCAAACAAAAAATAATAAAATAGGAGAGAGAAAATAAGCAGCTTCTCTCTCCAATTTTATCTACACAATATTATTTATTCAGGTAGGAGTGCCTGGGTCAAACACAAGGAGGCTGAATAACTATATGATGGTTTTCGATGCAAGAAAGAAATCCCGAGAATCACATTTTCTTCTTGATTTTATAACATGATTCAAGAAACACTCGAAAAAAATACATGAACTTATAAAAATCGAAGCGACGAAAATACTTGATAAAATATGTAAAAGATATGATAAATGTTACTAGGGTAGTTCTGTAGCTACCCTCGAAAAATCAAGGAAAATTGAAACAAAATAAATGTCCAAAATAGTCCTACAGCACAGGGTTATAAGTACAAAGAAGGAAAACATAGTTATATTACGATAAGGCCCCTTACAGGGACTGAAATGCATAGAAAAGTAAATTTGTAACATTTAGCCCCTGCACAGGGGTGTAAATTTAATATCTGGAAAGTCTTGGAGAGGAGGTTGAATTAAGGAACTCGTTTGGGTTTATGATGCAAAATTTTCACTATTTTATATCCACAGCTAAGATTTGAATCAGTGTCGCGATTTGGGGTGTTCGTTGAGGACATGTGTTGCACAATTGTGCTTTGCATGTTCTTTAGTGTTCTTGAACTCTTCGCATGGATGATGATGGTGGTCCCTTTCCCAATTTATCTCCTTAGAATGGCATTGTTCATGGGCCTCAGGGAGTGCTAGAGGGGTGACTCCTTCACCCCTCGAGCTCAACTACAATGGGTTGGCTTCAAGGTCAGCGAAAGTGGCGTGGATAGCACGATGAAGATCACGGTTAAACAATATCTAACAGCTAAGAAAAGCTTGTCTTGACATGAATTGTATTTGATATTTAATGCTTCATTTGAGTATTTTATGCTCCGGTAATAATACAACCCTGCAAATGGATGCGATAATGCTCGACCCACAAGTGAATTGCGAAACAAAATTAAAGAAATCATAGTTCCAATGTATGCTTTCCAGATTATGTAACAAGCAGTGTATACTATAAATAGGATATTGGTTTGAGTGAATCCGAATCCAGTTTGAGAAGGGGTTTGAAGGTAGCCTCTAAGGATGATTACTAAGGTTTCTAATTAAACATATTGTTAACCTAATGAAGGCATGAAAATTGAGGAAGAAAATCATGAAAGATGGATGAGGTATGATACTACTGGTAGTGGCTCGACGGCCAAGGTACGGAGCTATACATTGCGACGGCGGTGACACAAGGTTGTTGGCTACCCTGGAACGCTCCTTCAATCTTCCCTCATCCATGCATGCATCTCAAGCGGATCTGTCACCTCCAGAGCAAGGCAGAGCATGGCAGTGAAGGTGAGGACTCGACCAGTTTTGTTCTGGAAGTGGATAGCTTGGGACCAACTAGTTCATAATAGCGGAGTTGAGGGGCTTTTATAAATAATTTTGATGGATATTAGATAGGAATCTACAGTGGGCATGGATCTAGTTAGTTAGGAGGAGGGAATCAATGGATAAGATCGGATAAATAGGTTAGGATATGGCGGGTATAAATGGGAGAAGTTAAAAGGTTAGAAAAAACAAGGCTGACCTTCTTGAAGAAGAAGGAACCATGTGTTGACACGAGCCAACTCTGGTTGGCCAGTTTGATAAATAACATAATAAATAAGGCATAATTGGTATATAAGGGTATTTTAAATAAGTATAAAAATTAGGTTATAAATAATTAAATTATAAATATTATAATTAGTTTTAATAAATGGTAATTATTTTACAAAATATAAATATTAATTAATAAATAAGAATAAATAATACTTATCGAAGAGATTTTGAATTTTGTAATTTAATAAATTAATCAAAAGTATACCATTTTTAATTTTTATTAATTATTAAATAGTAAATAAAGTATGTACGGATTTTTATGCATTTTAATAAATTAATTTAATATTTTCTTTATTTTTAACCCTTTCATTTATTTACATTATTTTAATGCATAAAAGTGTGTTCTTATTCATGAATAGGCTTTTGCTGAAAAATAATATTTAATGTATATTTACATGCATTTGTTAAGGGTTTTAAGACAAAATGCAAATAGAATGTTAATGATTCATGGCTTCATGAGACGACTGTGACATGCAATGATGGTGGTGCTTAAAATACGGATGTCCATGCTACGAATGGTTGTATTGTTGTTGTTGTTGCTCGTGTACGTTCTGAGGACTAAAACGTGGTGAAGGTATAATCAGAGTGTACCATATCCTGTTGATCTGAAGAGTGAGTTGGGAATCAACATCAGTATCTACAGGGCTAGAGATCTAGCTCGAATCGGCATTGGACGGATCCTCATGCCAATCAATATGTGGAGTCTTAGTAGGTTGAACCGGCTTGCTCTGAACAAAATTAATCTAACTGGCGGGAGGAACGGGTAAAGATCTTCGAACATGTCGAGAAGTCGACGAAGGACAGGATTGCTGGTACTAAAGCTATAGATCTGCAACATTCTTCATCAGATCGCTCAACTGCTGAGGAAGTGATGAGAGTTTCTAAAACTCTTGTAGTGATTATAGATCCTGAACATGCTTTTGAATCATGTTAACTAATGTTAGATTGTCACAAATAAATCCCATGTTGGACTGTGAATCAGATTCTTAAACATGCACCACGTTATGATGCTCTTGGTGATGCAGTGGTTGCACAACCTTTTGTAATGCCCGAGTAGAGTCAACCACTCATTTGTTTTCTACCATCCCCTCAAAGACATACCAGGTAGACTCAGTATTCTTATTTAAATAATTGTCTCCACATGCAACACTCACTTAGCCCTGAATATCCAGTTGAAGTCTTCCAAAATTGTTTTGTACTAGCACCTGTAATGGTCTCTAAAGATGCAGGCATTTTTCACTAAGATCCTTGAATCGATCCCGTGTCTCATGTAATGATTCATGTGGGAACTGAGTAAAATTGGAGATCTGATTCCTCTTCATGTTTTTCCATCTTAGAGGACAATATTTACGCTGGAATGTGGACATCAGATCGTATGATGAAGATATCTCCCTCCCTAAATGACTCTGCTAGTATAGCACCTTATATGTTAAGGAGAAGGGGAAAGTTTTCAGGCAAGTAGCCTCCTATGTAACTCCCATGTAATAGTCATACCGTAAATCATCTCGAATTGTTGCAAAAAGGTAAATTGCTCCCCTGTAACATTCCTGCAGAACTTTGGACGTAAAGAGGTAACAGACAATCTTGGCTTGTACTACCCTTGATAGGTGGAAACTGAATATAATGGTGTAGCATCCTAGCTCCTGGGTCATACTCATCTCGTAATGTCATGGGGACCATGGCAGGCGGTGGTGGATTCCCGGCTTCTGATCTCATTGCAACGATCTCGGCTTGCAGCTCATCCTGAACTGTACATTGATTTCTGATCTGTAGGTTCATCTGTTGCAGTGTTATCAAGAATCACTGTAGTAACTTTTGTGGCTAGATCAGGCCTATCATCTATTTGTCACTGCCTAGTCGGTCTATCCACAACAATTATGTCCCCAACCAGTCCCTTCTCTCTAACCCTTTTCTTCAAATTCTTTAGCAAGGAAAAAGTGTCAAAAGAGCTCAGTGAAAAATGTGCAGGAGAAAAAGATAAAAATTTGAGGTGTGGGTCAACCTCAATAGAAGGTCTAGGTGGCGAAATTCTAACTCTCTTCAGCATTATATTGGATCAACTCAGTAAGAGGGTCATCTCGAGTCTGTGTACGATGGATCAAAAGCTCACTGATTCTGAGTGCAAAATCTATTTGACCGTCATCTTCGATGTCAAGAGGATATCGGGAGAGATAGTGATGCCAAGTCAAAGAAGACGAGTGCGAAGGCATATAAGACGCGGCATCCACACACCACTCAAACAAATACAATGCAACCCCAATTTCACCAACATTACCTGGTGATGACTGTAAAAGTTTGATCGTTTATCTTTTCTATTTTAGGGTTATTTGGAAAACATGTCTTATTATAGATTATCATGAGTTGATAGGTGCTCGAAATTTCCCCTAACTATTGTCCCGATTCCTTACAAGAAATCACTTTTTCTCAGCCAGTACGGGGAAAAATGCATGAATTCTCTACCATCCCCTTAAAGATGGACTAAAGTGACTCGGCATCCCTATTCAGATAACTGCCGCCACATGCGGCGCTTACTAGGCCACGTACATTTGTCTTGAGTCCTTTAAAGTAATTCTACACAAGCACCTTCAAAGGTATCCCTTGATGTGGTCATCTCTCTATATGATTCCTTAATCGATCTCATGCCCCATGGAATGATTCATGCGGTAGCTATGTAAAATTGGAGATATGGTTCCTCATCAAGTTCATCTGTCCTATAGGAAAATACTTACACAGGAATGTAGACCAGATTATTCCATGTATAAATATCGCTCCCTATGTGACACAACCAGTAGAGTGCCTTATATGTTTAAGCGAAAGGGGAAGGCCTTGAGGCGCAACCAGCTGCGTAACTCCTGGATAGCTAGTTGTATCACAAATCATCTTGAACATCTACAAAAAAGGTGAACGGATACTTTGTAATGTTCCCATAGCACTTGGGAAGCAAGGAAATGGAGGACGATCACAACTCGTATGGCCCTTGATTCAGTAGCAATTGAATCCAATGTTGTAACGTATTGGATCCTGGGTCATACTCATCTCTCAACATAGTGGGAACCATGACTGGCAGTGGTGGCTTCTTGGCTCCAGCTCTGGGTGCAACGATCTCAACTCTTAGCTTATCCTGGACTCACAAAGATCTCTGATTTCTTAACTCATTTATTATAGTGTGTCAAGAATCCATGTGGTAATACATGATACTAGATCGGGTCTCGCACATGTATGTCTCTCCCCGGTCGCTCTGTCCTCATCTTGTCCCTTCGCTCTAGCCATAGTCTCCGAGACCTAGGGGATGGAAAAAGTCTCATAAGAACTTAGTGAAAAGTGTGTAGTATAAATAAATGAAATTCCAGGTATGGTTCGGCCTCAACAAAAAGGCTAAGAGGCGAGGGAGTCTGGGTCTAACTCTCCTTGTGACTACATGGGATCAATATGGGAAGAGGGTCATCTTGTGTTTGTGAAGACATAGGACATATGATAGATTATTTAAAGCTCAGGAAGTATGAGCGCAAAATCCGTTTGGTCGTCATCTTCGATGTTAAAAGGATATACGTGAGAGAGAAAAAACTCAAGTAAAAAAAGTGTGAAAGAATTTGCGATGTGGTACAACGCACACCCCACATACAAACACAATGAAACCCCAAGTTCACGAACTGCTCCCAATGATGACTATAAAGGGTTGGTCTTTTATCTTTTCATTTTGAAAGTTAGGAGATAAAGAAATTCTTTAATGAGGTCGTAGGTGTAGCCACATCGTAGTTCGTGTTTAAGCCGGCAATGTACACCAGCATAAATAAGACTACTTCTGCTAATGTTTGAGGCAAGATCTTGCAGCAAGTAACATGACTCGAGAATGAGTCCAAGCACTTAATGCTCAAGTCTACGGATTTAGGCTATATTGATTACATTTACATGCCTCACTCTATCTAATGAGTGCCTGCAAACAATGAGGGGATTACCATCCTAATACAAATTTCATGTCAAGGTTTTTTTTGTCATATTTTTCTTAATTTTTTTATTTTTAAAATTTTCACTTTTTTGTATATTTTAGACAATATCTAACGGGAGGTTGGTTATTTTTAATTTTTCAAAATATGACTCATGGAGGGAGAATCATGGAATGTGGTGAAAAATAATGATGCATGCATAGATAGAGAACATACCTGACGCCACCAGTATACATGCAAGCGATCTATACATAATTTAAAAACATATGCATGCAAAAGGTGGTAGAAATCGGATCTTACACCAGTAGCTCTAGCGTAAGAATAAATTACTTTAAAGTTTGTTATTTACGCCTAAGTGTGGATTAGGGATATGGGTTTTACTTTTGTCATCTAGTCAACCAAACATGCATACCCAGGCTCCATTACATTACGCAAAACAAAGAAAAATCTATGAAAAAACCCTATAGTGAGGTCCACCAAGTGCATTGGCACTTGCCGAAACATAATTAAAAAAGGTGTAAAATTATGGGTAGACTCGGGATGTCCTTAGTGGACCCCTTTCTACAAAATTTAAAATTGGCAAGTGCCCCTTCCTCTCTCAGAAAACAAAACAAAAAAAAAGATACAAAAAAGTGTTAACTTTCTCTCCCACCTTTTTCCAACAGACTCGTAAAGAAGGAGCCGATATCTGCACTACTACCTCAGTCGATTTCTTAAGAAACCAGCTAGTCATGCAGTCCCTACCAAGATCATTAGCAATCACACAAGAATGCGAGAAAAATGTAAAAATCGAGAAAATCGATGAAAATTTGAGAAGGTCAATAAAGTTCGGAAAAAGACATAAAAACCATAATACAACTCGAAAGAAAACTGAAGAAACTCGAAGAAAACACTCAATAAAATTGAAAAAAACAAGATGAAAGAAAAATCACAAAATACAAAATAAAACAGAAGTCTGGCTAAGGCCTCCCCAACAACGATAATCGATTTGGCATGTGGTTGATAAATGCGTTGATGTAGAAAAAATTGTGAAGACAAAACCCTGATTGATCAAACAAAGATCAATATAATAGGAGAGACAAAATGAAATAGATTTCTCTCCTACCTTCTTTTAAACTAATTATTTATCTAGGCAAGTATCCCTGGGTCGAACACAACTTTGCATAATAACTATACTTCAATTTTTTGAAAAAGAGTATTTTTGTGTCTTTTATATCTTCCTGAAATAGGAGAGAAAATACCTCAAACTGATGCAAATTTAGAAAAATGAAAATAAGAATATACGCAATGAAAAATCTCAACAAAATTAACAAAACCTCACTAGGGTAGTTGTATAGCTACCCTATAAAAATCAAGGAAAAATTACATCAAAAAGGCATCCATAGTGCCTACACTGTTTAGGGGTAGAATTCTAAAAAATTAAAAGAAAAATATCACAGTTTGGTTCCTAGCTGAGACTGAGATGAAAAGTAAATAAAATTTATTACATTTAGGTCCCTACACAGGGACCTAAATGCAGAATCTGGAATCTTTTAGAGCATTTAGGAATTTCTGGAGATTTGGGGGCATATGATGTAATTTTTCCACCCGTTCGCTTGATGGTAAGATGATATTATGTTAGCCGATCGTTGGAGGACACGTGCCTCCAAATGATGCAATGCGTTCTTCAATTGTTCTTCCCTAATACGAGCGACAACAATAGAGAATCTTCTCCTTCGGTCGACTCTTCGGTGATGAAATGACATAGTTGCACTCCAGTAGGGATAAAAGGGGGCTCCTCCCCCTTCGAGCTCACCTATGGCGAGAAGGAAGGTTGGTGCTGACTTTGATAGCTCGACGTGAAACTAGGGTTCAAACCTTAGTAATGCTCCAGCGGTGCCTTCGATTTGATGAAGATGATGAGCACCATATGGCAAAATTAATGCTTCAGAAGCTCGAAAAACTTGCAAAAAAAATGGAATTGATTTATTTACGATAGAAACAGGAGTTCCAAACGGATTAATGAATTTAATCAAGAACGGTAGATGGGTGGGCAATTAATCTAATCACGTGATTAGATAAACTAATCATGCAAGGAAATTGATGGAAATCATAAACGGACTAATGAATTACTTAGGAACAGAGGATATAAGATCAACGCCTCAAGATGGCGATTCAAGGTGGACAAGCACCTTGAAATTTCTCTTCTGACGTTCCACTTCCATGCGTGATGGCTACGAGGTCTTTTCATGACTGGAGGTGGCAGTACAATGCGGAGGAAAATAGGTCGAGGGCCAATTTGTTATTGAAATGGAAAAGTTAGTTGGTTTGAACCAACTTTGAAGATTTATTGGAAAGTCGACAAGGAGTTAGTATGAAATCAACGGGTGGTGTGAATGCAAGTTGTTAGATGGAATTGATGGTTTAGATGAGAATTAGGATGTACGATAAAGCATTAGAAATCAAGAGAAGTTGAATGGTTAGAAAAGTCTGCAAGAGACTATTCTCGAGGAAAATGAACTAGGTACTGACACGTGTCAACGCCTTGTTTGTCAGATTCTTAAATACATTATAAACTATGTAATAAATAGTAGAGAATGATATTTTTGATAAGAATAAAAAATATAAATAATTAGTTTATCTAAATTACGAAATAATTAGTTTTTATTAGTAATAAATAATTTATGGAATATAAATATTATATTAATAAATATGTATGAATATTACTTGACAGATATGTATTTGATTTTTAACTTAATAAGTTAATAATTAGTATATTATTTTTATATTTTTATAAATATTAAAATAATGAATATTGTTTTAGTAATTTTAGATTTTAATGAATTGATTTAAATATATTAATAAATAAGAGTAGTAGTTACACAACTCTAATTCATCTATGAAATAGTGTTTTTTTTAAATTTAAAATAATAAATGATGTTTTGAAAATTCTGAAATAAATCATTGTTGAAATACAATATCACGAAAGTGTTAAAAATTAAAAATTATTAAAACAATGTATAACGTGTTCTAGATAAAATAAATTGTTTAGAAACCCCATTGTCATTAGGTCCCAAAACCAACTTTTTGCAAACGAACTCCAATTTTAGTTAAATCACCTTAAATAATTATAGAATATTATTTTATGAGCTTTAAATATGAATAGAGTGAAATTAAAGTTTGTATGAGAAAGTTATGATGTTCGGAAGTTGAGAATTTGATAATTTAAAAGTTAGATTTCTTAGCATAAGTACAAGATAATATTTTTAACTTATTTTTATATTTTTCTATAAATTTCAAGAAATATTAGGACAAGAGTTTGGTGAAACATATGGAAATATTGATTAATCATAAATCGATTAATATTTTATAATTATTTAATGAATAATAACAAGTGTATGAAGTGAATAATTAATATTTTTGTGGTTTTCTGTTATTTTTTCCCCCTACTTGTTTGTTTGTCAACCTATCCATGCTGACATGATCCCAGGAATTAGATTATATAAATATATATAGCAATCATATTTATATTTTAAGAGTCATGTTGTATATATATACATATCTACAATCTACCTTCTTTTTGTTTCTTTATTTTTATTCTATTATATATTTAGATGTCTCAGATGCATAAAAGTGCATTTTTATTAATGAATGTGCATTTGATAAAAGATGAAAATTAATGAACATTTAAATGTATTTGTTAATGGTTTTAAGACAAAATGCTGAAAGGATGTTATTGAATCATGGATTCATCACCCTCACTCACTAGAAGCCCCTGCATTCTTTTCAAAGATTCTAGAGCATTCATTAATCACACTCATCATCTCCTAGTGCCACCATCTTCGCCTCGATTCGCTCATGTTTTCAAATTCAAAATATGAAGGAGCTTGTTCTATAAATATTTTCCATTCACCTCTGTTGTTGAATTTGCTCCGTTTTTCTTGCTCATTTACATCCAAAGTTGGTTCATCGAGTTGAGGAAGTGATGGGGCTTCCATCTCCACTCCTGGGAGTGCACACAGTAGCAAGAGCAGATGAGATTCAATCATGCATCGGAGTCCTCCGCTTTGAATCCTACTCCACCATTCGCAACGAATCGAGGATAATTGCCACTTCATATTCCACCGTGGAAACCTTACATCGATAACTTCTGATT
Organism: Ottelia alismoides; assembly: GCA_037367405.1. Lineage (NCBI taxonomy): Eukaryota > Viridiplantae > Streptophyta > Magnoliopsida > Alismatales > Hydrocharitaceae > Ottelia > Ottelia alismoides. The sequence goes on along the minus strand of JAZKJV010004117.1, from coordinate 129,290 downwards.
GAGCAATTTTGATTCATTTTTTTAATTCTGTTTAAGATTAAAGTCGTCTCTCATCTTCAACCTGAGATCACCAGATCTGAGGGGTCTCGACCATCTTCACTCAATTCTGATCACGCAAACACCTTTGTCATGACCTTCTCCATCAGTTATCAAATTCAATCACCCTCAGATTGCTTCAGATCTAATGATTGGCTACTCCTCTAACAAGCTCCGTCGAAGCATCCATCCACTTCATCATTTCCTGCTTTTTATGCATCAATAAAACCGTTGAAGAAATCCATTCCAAGAATGGACTTCATTACATGAAATAGGAGCAAAACTTCGAGTGAATCGCAAGATCTCGAGGTTCACTTTAGCTTCCAAACCTCCTGACGTCCTGAAGGCATATCAGCCATCATTGACCACCTTTGAGATTGTAAATCAAGAGAAGATGGTTTTTGGAAGCTAGAGCACCATTGTGGAGAAGATTTGGGCATGCAACAAGTAAGGTCTCCATGCTCAAAGTTCATTGGAGTCACCCTTCTTCCAGTTCTTCCATAAGCCTATGCAATGTAAGATCAAGAACACTACCTCCATATTCGATCTGGGCAGTTCAAAAAGCCCCAAACATTTGTCGTTAATAAAAGCATACATAGCATATTTGCGCCCTTCGAGCATGAATTATCCTTAGGAGTTAGATCAGAGCAAACACGTCATCCATTAGTTCAATTCACCACGTAATTAAAGGTTTATATTGCGAATATACTCTTGTAATTTTCCCATTTTTCAAATAAGTCCTATAAGGACACATGTCTGCATGTAATGTACTGAATAATTGCACTTGTATCATTTTCATTTATATTATATGCACCTTTGTCCTATTTGAACTACAAGCGTGCATCACACATGATTATTAGGATTATATGCAATAAAAATTCGGCATTTTTATGTTATTCTCAGGAGTGTGAAAATAAAACATCTCAATTGAATTCCATTCCTGCAAGGCTCACTTGCCTTTGCACATACTTTTTTAGCAATTTTGCATTGTTAGACCTCACCTTTATTTATTTGTTATTGTTCAATCCTTAAACATTGTTTCATTGCATATATGACCCTATGAGTCTGCATATTAATTTCCATGATATAAATCAAATAAAAACAAGCACAATATTATTACAATTTCTACATAAAAAAATTTAGATTTCTACTATTTAGATAATCGATACAAAATTTTTATTGTGCATTTTCATTATTTTTGTATTTTATAAAAAAATTAAAAATAGTATAAAATTACGCAATTCCTTTTAAAAAATCAATAAACAAACAAATCTTTTATGAAAAGTTCTAAAATAATAGTGATTTTATATTTTAATCTATTTTAATTTCTATATAATTTTTGCATTTTTTTCCTCACAAAAACCAAAACAATCCATAAAAAAGTCAAAACCATAAAAAATCGTATAAAAATCCAAAACAATTCCCAAAAAATCATATAAAGTTATAAAAATATCTCTTTCATTCTATTTATAATTCATTTATTTTGTATTTAGCTACTAATTTAAAAAAACCCAAAACATTCATTTTTATATTTTCTTTATTTTCTATTTTTATATATTCTAAATCTTATAAAAATTATAAAAATATGAAAAAAATATGAAACATTAAAAAATTGTCAAAAAACCAAAAAATTATTTGAAATTTTTTATATCTTCAATGTATTTCCCTTAATTTTAATTGAATTATTTTACAATTTTATTTATTTTTTGTTTTGTAAAATTAAAAATTTGGTAAAATCAAAAATATTACTAAAGTAACAATTAAAATAAACATATTAAAAACATATAAAATTAATATTCCATAAAAAATGCAAAAAAAACACAAAAACCAATATTACTGTTCATAGATTTCCCTTATTTTTTTTCATTGATTTTTCATTGAATTGAATAAACTTTGAGATTTTTGTTTCCTGCATAAGTTTGACAATGTATGTTATACAAGTAAATAAAATAACATATTTCTCTTCATACAATATCTGCATATATTTAGGATTCGGAATAAAATAAATTTTTGTTAAGGGACTTTTAGGGTTGCAATGACACTGCATATAAATTCATTAATTTAAACCCTCGGATTTCCCTTCTCAATAGTACCCATGATTCACAAATTGAACACAAATGCGAGGATCGTAGGAGTTCGGTCTTTTATTCTTTCAATCTTTGTTTGGTGAATCTCTACAAGTTACTTAATAGCAAGCACACATGTTGATGTAGTCCTACCCCCCAGCGTACATCCTCAAACCCTCCCCAAACATTGGTAGCATCTGCTCAGGTTGTTGGTTAATATCAGGCCTAAATAGAGATAAGATGTGGAGCACACCAAAACAATTTTCTATGGTATGGGCATGCGCTTGCAACTGCAACCATGTACAAAAAAGTGATACACAGGTGCTTGGCGAGCAAGTCCAAGTATTCCGCACTATGGTTAGGGCTATGTTCTCTCCCACTTTGTCAAGAGGAAAGTAACTAGAAGAATGTGGTGGTCCCTCTCCCCAAAACAATGAATAAACCCTTTACGTTTAGTTTTAGGGTCAAGTATTTTAGCAATCCAAATTTTATTTGGTTATCACTTTTTTTTGAATTTTTTCTAGTAAAAAATTTAAGGAATTTTCGAATTCCTTTTTTATCCTTACATCGGAAAAACAAGGGAGGAGATCAAAAAAGTTGATACGACAATAATTAATGATGCATGCAATATTTAGAAATGTGCACCTTTTGTCAGTAGTCTACGTGCAAAATGAACCGCACATAAAATAAAAAAGAAAAGAAAATCTAACCTAAATGATATATGAGAATAATCCATCAGTAATTTCTATTATTAGGAAAGAACCAATTATTTTACTAAGTCGAAGCCACGCTCCACTCTACAAGAATATGAAGATTAGATGAAATGAAGTGAAAAAGTATTCATACATCATGTCCAAAGTAGATCACCTCAACACGGGCCAGATGATCAGTAGTCTCCACAAAGTGCTTCAGCATCTGCCCATTCACTACGAACGGCTCTGCACTTGGTGACACATGTGATATAGCTATGCTTCCATTGTCATGCACCGTTCTGACTATGTAAGGTCCTTCGCACTTGCTCTTCAATTTGCCAGGAAAAATTCTCAATCATGCATTAAACAACCATACTTTCTACCTAGGGACAAAGATCTTGTACCGAATATGTCTATCATGCCATATCTTCACTTTGTCCTTATAAATGAGGGTGTTCTGGTTTGCTTTATTTCGAATCTCTACTAGCTCATTCAGATCCATCTTCCTCTTGGCTCCTGCTCTCTGCAATTCAAGTGAAATCTCTTTGATAGCTCATTCAGATTTGTGCATGATCTCTATGGGCAAATGGCATGGCTTATCATAAACCAGTCTGAAGGGTGAAGTACCTAAGGGACTCTTATATGTAGTACAATAAGCCCAAAGAACTTGGTCTAGAAGCTGTGACCAATTCTTCCTTTCCGGTGTACTAATTTCTGAGGAATGGATTTCACCTCCCTATTTGAAACTTCAGCCATGTGGTTAGTCTGTGGGTGGTAAGGAGAAGCTACTATGTGATCAATGTCATAAATCTTCGCTAGCTTTTTCACCTCCTTATTAATGAAATGGCTACCCCCATCTGAAATAAGAATACATGGAATACTGAACCGTGAAATAATATGTCCCCTCAGGAACTTGCACACTGTCCTTCTATTAGTGGTTCGTGAGGGTATAGCCTCCATCCATCAACTAACATAATATACAGCAAGAAGAATCTACTCAAAGCAACTGTTGGAATGAAACGACCCCATAAAATCTATGCCCCATGCATCAAAGATCTTGCAAATAATAACAGGTTGCATAGGCATCGCATCTCTAGCACTGACCGTCCATACTGCTCTTTGACAATTCGGGCAACTCTTCACAAATGTGAAAAGCATCTCTAGTAAGTGTTCACCACCAAAATCCTCTCTGAAGTACCTTCTACGCCGTCCTCTTCTTTGAATGATGTCCCCTTGCCTCTAAGGAATGGCACAAAGTAAGGACACTATTGTATTCCTCCTGAGGAATACATCGCTTGTAAACACAATCCGATCCCTCACGAAAAATAACCGGATCCTCCCAATGGTAGTATCGTGCCTCAGAAACTAGCATGTTGACTTGGTCCTTCGGCCAACCTTGTGGACTCCTCTATGTAACCAGAAAGTTCATTATATTTGCATACCATGTAAGCTCGGTAACTGCAAAGATACTCTCATTGGGAAATCTCTCTGTAATCTCTAGCGTGTACTCATTTGATGGTTGCTCTATCTGTAAGTGGGAGAGGTGATCAACTGCCATGTTATTTACCCCAGGTTTATCTCTAATATCCAAGTCAAACTTATGAGGTAAAAGAATCAATCTAAGAAGGCATGCCTTGGCATCATTCTTCTCCATCAAAAATCTGATAGCTGAATAATCTGTGTAAACTGTAATATTGGAGCCAAGAAGATATGATCTAAATTTGTCCAATGCGAATACCACTGCCAACATCTCTTTGTCTGTCACTATGTAATTGGGCTGTGCATCATCTAAAGTACGGCTGGCATAGTGGATAGCGGCAGGAAGTCCATTCATCCTCTGTCCTAATACAACCTCGACCGTAAAATCTGAGGCATCCGTCATGATCTCCAAAGGAAGAGACCAACGAGGTGGTTGTAGGACAGGAGCATGAGTAATCATCTCTTTCAGTGTGAGAAAGGCATAAAGACATTTGTCATCTAATAAAAAATTGATGTCATTGCCTAATAACTCAGTTAACGGTCAGGCAATCTTGGAAAAATCCTCAATGAATCGTCTGTAAAAGCCAACATGCCCTAGAAAAGACTATAGCTTCTTGATGTTGGATGGTGGCTCCAGACGCTTGATAACATCCACCTTGGTAGGATCACCCTCCATGCCTCGCCTGGAGATGACATTCCCGAACACGATCCTGTCTGTAACCATAAAATGGCTCTTTTCCCACGACAAAACGAGATCTACCTCGCAACACTTCTGTAGAACCTGGTCTAGGTGCATTAAACAATCGTCAAAGGACTCACCATAGATCGAAAAATCATCCATAAAGACCTCTAGAAAATCACCAACGATGTCTGCAAAAATGGCAAGCATACACCTCTGGAAAGTAGCGGGGGCATTGCACAGTCCAAAGGGCATCCCTCTTAAAGCGTACGAGCTAAAAGGACATGTGAAGGTAGTCTTCTCATGGTCTTCAGGAGCAATAGTGAACTGGTTGTATCCAGAGTAACCATCAAGGAAACAGAAGTACTCCTTCCCTGCCAACCACTCTATGACCTGGTCTATAAAAGGAAAAGGGAAGTGGTCCTTCTTTATCGCATCATTCAACTTCCTGTAATCGACGCATACATGCCACGACGTGGTTAATCTCTTTGGAATCTCCTCTCCACTCTCATTCTCAACCATTTGAATTCTCGACTTCTTCAAGACAACATGTAATGGGCTAACCGATTCAGGGTTGGAGATGGGATAAATAAACCCCGTATCGTACCATTTCGTGATCTCTTTCTTTTCAACATTTCGTAAAATCGGATTCAGCCTGCGCTGAAACTTTCTAGAAGGTCTGTTGTTATGATCGAGATAGATATGATGAGAACACAAAGTAGGATTTATCCCTCGGAGATCGAATACAGTCCACCTTATAGTCTTGCGGTTTCATTCAAGAATCACCATCAGATGAGATTCTTGCTCTTCGATCAAAGATGAGCTGATAATGACCGGAACCTGTTGATGTGGACCCGCAAGGAAAGCATATATCATGTTTGGTGGCAATATCTTCAGATCTGGTAAGGTAGAAACTGGCTCTTTTGTAACCTCATCTATATGTGTATTGGGATCTGTGTTGGTGGTAGAAGTGTCTACAATATAGTTATCCACCATCTCAATGTGCTCCAAAGTCGGACTATAGAAGATGTCTAAAACATCATCGGACTCGCTACTGTGCTCATCCTCAGTGTGGCTAGAGGAAAATAACTCAGCTAAATGAAACTCAGTCTCTAAATCATCTGAAGTGGAGGAATTATGTAATCTCTATGAAATGTCTGCAATCAAATCATCAGGTGTCTGCTCTGTGTGCTCACCATCATCCATGCTGAAATATAATGTACCATCAGAAAAACTACCTACTGTAGTCTCAGACCCCTCCCCTGCTAGAAAATCCTGGGTTTCTACTTGATACCTCTCAAGCTCGTTAAGGCGAACCTCATCCATGTAATCACAGGTGGCTATAGAACTCAAGATATACAAACTAGCTGTAGATGCGGCACTTGATGTGGGTGACTTTCTTGCCATCTCTATATGTACCTTCTCGCCCTCGGTGCGAAAAGATACCTTCCCTGTATCATAATCGAAGATAGCCTTCCCGGTATCCAAGAAATGCCTCCCAAGAATGATTGGGCTAAGGTGCAACTATGTAGGGCAATCCATGTTCAGGATAGTAAAGTCCACTGGGAATTGCAGGACTTGCACGGTCACGATAACGTTCCTCAATATGCCCCTAGGTCTCTTTACAGATCTATCAACAAACTGAAGGATCGCGCGGGATTTGTAAAGAGCACCTAACTCGAGCTTGTCGTGTAAACAAGATTGTATCAAATTGATCGAGGAACCGTTATCTAATAGAGTACAATCAAATGATGCATGAGAAATCTCGCATCTGACGTAATGTGCTCCGGAATCCTTTTTCTTCTTAGGCAATATGTTTTGTATAGCGTAGGATGTGGCCTTGTTCAAAACATGCTTCTCAGTACGTGATCTCATCTTCGTACGTGTGCTGCATATATTCCTCAACTGATCCTTAATCGTAGGAAAGTGATCCAAGGCATCGTGAAGTGGAATCTTAAAAAAGATGTGATCTTTCAAAAGTCGCTCAGTCTCTGGAGTAACATCATTCTTTTTGGTATTTTTCTTTCCTTTTCCATATAAAACATCAGGGAAAGGAACAATCTAAGGTATGACAAAATCAACCTTTTTATTCATATCAGAAGTCGAATTAGTGTGTACATCAAGAGTCTCAGAAGTATATACAAGACTCTCGAAAACAGGGAAGGAAAAAAGATCATCCGGAGAATCTGCATGATCGGGCGTGATAACATCGTCTATCTCGCTTATGTCCATGTCAACTGTCTCGGCATCGCTCCCCTCTCTCTGATCATGAAATTAGACATCATGGTGGTCCTCATTATCATGGTGGTCCTCCTCCACAGCATCAAAATGTGTAAGATCATGATGGTGAAGGATATGGTTATATCCTTGAGCGCATCACGGAAGCATGGGCATCGTACCAAATACGATGAAGAACGACTAGCCGGACTAGTTATTCTATGCAGCGGAATTTAAAATTTTTTATGAGACGAAACCACATGATCCAAGAACACTTCTTGGATAATATTATCTAAACCACAAACAAGTAATAGGATTACCTCTTGAAGCGTGGTTGCGATCGAGTCTCTAAACGAAGACACCTCCTGTCTCAAGTCCGATCTGACGGAGTAGACGCTTGCGAGCGCGGGGATGAATCGCGTGCTTCTCGCAATCCATGTTGATGATCCAAGCAGAGGATCTACTGATCTTGACACACGAGATCCGACATCTTCTTCATGAGCGAGGCGCACCGTAGGAGATGGAGATCCACGAGCAAAGGGTCGGGCAACATAACGACGACGCTGCGGCGATGGAGACTCTCTTTAGGGCATCCATGGTGGACATCTGTGAGAGAGGAAGAGAGAGGGCTGACGTGTAGAGAGAAAGAGAGAGAGAGACTTATGTTCTCTTGTGTGTTGTGTAAAGAAGAGCAAAGGGGTGCCTCTCCTTTTATAACATTTTGGGATCCATGGATATCAATCCATGGGACAACACAAATCCAGTGGCTCTCATTGATTCTGTTTCTTTTAATGGCTAAGATTTGCGTTTGTAAAACTAACAACAATTAATTTAATTGGGATTAAATATATATTGATAAATCAACATAATTTAATCCTCAAATAAATCAAGTAATATTGGATATCATGGAAAGGAGAATCTCTCCTTGTAGGAATTGGTAGCTGTCCCTTCTCCTATTAGGAAAGGGAGATTCCAATGCAATCTCCAATATTGCACATATCTCCAATATTTACAACAACAATTGTTGTAAATTATTCTACAAAATAATTCATAATTATTTTGTGAATTTTCGATCTTGCCATTGGAAAATTGTGAATCACATTCACAACCCAAAATAAAATGTAAATTAGATTTTCAATTTAATGTCCAATGTAAATCCAATTCACATCAACATTTAATTAACAAATGTAAATTACAAATTGCTCTCTCTTATATATTATAAATCACATTTGTAATATATATGACTAATATGGATATTTCCATCAACATTATTCATATCCATGATAACTAAATCACATTTAATCATCTTGGATCTCTATTCTCAAGTGATCAAATAATATGAATCATATTCACATTATTTACATCATTGATAATTAAATCACATTTAATTATTTAAGATAGCTCTCTTTATAATATGAATCGAATTCATATTAATCATGATAATTAAATCACATTTAATTATCCATTTTTCAATGCTCAGATACTCTTATCAATAATGAAATTATCCTGAACCCTTTCAAGGAAAATGCGCTTTCTCCGCGAATACTTGGAGATAAGGACCGGGAGATTGTATTGTTCCACGTATAGTGACTTGGATATTGAGATCATATATCAAATCCAGATCGCGGACCTCCTATAGATGCTTGATTAAATCAAGACCGCAAATCTAATCTTCTCATTGCATTAGAATCACATTCAGATCAATGTCCAACATTTGGACCAAAATCATATCACTTCTCTACTGAGAGGAGTCACTAAAATCCAAACCCGTTTCATCACTCCCTAGGAATGGAAGCGTCATGGTTATACAATCGTTTATGATCGCATCACCCTCAGGTATTCCCAATACTTGTACATCATGCATACTGGAAGACTCGGAATAAACCCGAAGTATTAGATCAACTTTATACTGTTTACTTCATGGTTTTATCAATAAGTTTCTCATTCGATCATTGGGAGTTGGTATCGATCATATACTTTCCAAAAGCATGTATCATACCTTCGTCTTGATCATATACTTTACAAAAGTATATATCAAACCTACAAATTCAGTCAAGCTTCCAAAGCGAGACGACCGTGCACGGAATTTGATTCTTCCCAATATCTCATGAGTGAGCTCATGCCTTCCGGTTCAGTAAAGGAACCTGTATGATCCTTTTGAGAGATTGTATTACTCATATGCCCTTATATGAACACCAGCGCACCGGTGTATAGACCTTGGTTAGGTCATCGACCTATTGGTCTGCCAAATGTACATACTCAGACATAGAGAAGTACAACTGTCTGCGATCGAAGGATGCGTGCCTATATTGTGACAGCATACTATATAGGACTTTGGTTATCTCGATCACATTAAGTCAACTCTTTGATCTAACTAATTTGACACCTCCGAATCTCTATTCCTATGTAGAGGACCTGGATCAAGAGGTCGGTCAGATATCAGCCTAATTGAGGAAGGATTGCCATCTCCTACACAGGCTGGAGATCATCTCTTAACAATCATTTTACGGTGCTTGATGAGTCCTCAGTCTAACTCATTAGATATTCATCCAAGCATCAAACCTCTATGATTCAATAATTGAATCAACAGTTGTATGATCATTAAGAAGGCCATGGTACATATCCCTAATTGTACTAAGGGACCTATTATGCAAATTATTCATTCTTCATTTCAGATCAGGGAATGATATTCGCAATAACATTTATTGCATAATAGCTCGCCGTGGGCTCGCATGTCCAACAATCTCCCAATAGCCCAAAGAGCCATTAATGGGCTAATCATTTAAGTCGATCAGTCACTCTGTTCCCACAAGACTACGCTAAGTCCCTTTACGACACTTGCATATCCCCAGTAACAGTACTCGCATCTAATGCGAATGTTGCATGTCATGCAACCAATACTCAATCTTGTTAGTTACAGTGTCCATGACACTACAGCTTAACAATTATCATAACCAGTATTTCCATAATACTTATCAGAATACCGGATGAATCTATGATTCATTACTCTAAAAGATGAAAATAGAAGCATGTTCCTGAGTAAATAGATGCATGTTTTCCTTTATAATGCATAAATAGCATTCATACACGCATTCATAATACATGCATTTTAGCATTCATATTTTGCATTAAATAAGAAGCGAAGATCACTTGTAAAATATCCACTCATAAAAATAACCTCTCCCTTATAATATGTACACCTTAGTTAATAATATAAGGAAGAAGGCCAGAAATCTCCTATGTAAAATATCCAATAAAGCCCCAGAATCCCTGATCCAGAAAATGCCCATAGCTCCCTCATACAAACTCCAAAATAGGTCTACTCACTTTCATATTAATACACATTAAAAGACCTTTAAAATGAGACTGATTTCATCCAATTTGGAGCACATATGAAAAAGTTGGGTTTTTGGGCCTCTATGTATACTATGTATGTGTATATTTGTACGCTTGTGTTTTTGTATCATATTTGACCTAATCTCTGTCTTTGATCAACATGAAACTTGTAGATCTCATCAAGATCTACAACTTTCATGTTTTGAGTTTTTCCAAATTCGGCCTTCTTCCCTATCTACACTCATTTCTCTTCTCAGCCAATCACAGCTGGTCACGTGGCGCCCTCTGGTTGCGCCACGCGGCCCGCTCCCCTTGCCTAGCCGCCCCTGCTCTCAACCGTTGGATTTCTCTTTGAATCCAACGACCCAGCCACCTCCACGTATGCCCTTTCACTTCCACCGTCTGATCATCTCCCCCTTCTCATCTGAACCGCCCGTTCACGCCTCTCTTACAGCACGCCACGTGGTGCATTATACACCATCAGATCTCGCCTTCAGCTCTTCGATCTGCACCGTCCACTAGCACTTTAATTCTAACCACCCGATCGAAGCCCTTCATTTCATCTCCACCGTTCGCTCGTGCTTCGCCCCCATCGCGCCACATGGTGGCCTCCAGACGCTCAGATCGCCTCGCCCTTGATCTAATCCAAGACGCTCCATGGCGCCTCGATCTGGGCCGTTGGAACAAGATATCCAACGGCTGTGACTTCGTCTTCCACCTCTGGCGCTCCTCTCTCCCACGATCTCGAGCTTGCGTGAGGGTCTTGCCCCTTTCCATTTTCGGTCGCACTCCAGCCACCCACACCGACTGCCAACGCCTCCACGATCACCCCCACTCGTCCCTCATCCTCGCCAACTCCCTCTATTCCCACGACGTCCACCAGAGACGCTCCACGACCTCCATGAACATCACCTTGTCACCAGCTCGGCCGTCGACTTCATCCTATAAATACACCATCACCGACCGACTTCACGCCCATCCGCCACTCTAAAGAGGTACCTAGAGCTCAGAGCTTCCGTTTGGTGACAACAATCGATTGATTCTTCGAGCGACGAAGGATTTCTTCTCCGGCGAGTTCCACGGCGCCACCGCCGTGTTGCAGCCCCTCCTCCGCGAAGCTGCTTGAGCTCAGGACCTTACCGAAACCTCGAGCGACGAGCTAGAACTCCAATTCGATCTCCAATCCCGAGGTTACCTCCTCCATCTTCCTTTGATGTTCGTTTTAATTTTCCCTTTGATTTCACCCATTTTATTCGTCGTCCACCTTCATCCTTTCGCTCCATCTTCTCCTCGCCGAGCTCCGCGACGGAGCTCTGACCTTCACGCTCCATTTATCACCCTCTGACAGCACACTCCACCTTCCATCGACTCCAGCTCCACCACCTGGGCGGAGCGCCATCGTCGGATCACCTACACTCTGCCTTAGGCCTCGCCGTCACTTCCCACATCTCCACGAACACACCACCTGCTTCGGCGATATCGTTAACCCCTTGCAGGCGCTCGTTGATTCACTAGTCGAAAGCACACCAGAGCCCCCATCGAGCTTCATCAACAGCGAGCTCCGACGCGCCTCCTTCACGCCTGGGACCCTCAGACGGTTCGCCGCACCACCGCGAACCTTCCGAGCTACTTCAGAGGCGCCATTGACCTTCATCAACGCCTGAAGGGATAGGCGGAGCAGACCCCCCTTCGCTGGAAACCTGCCAACTCCTCCGCAGGTGGCAGAGGACCGTTGAGGATGAAGAATAGTCACCGTTCGATCAACTTGATCGAACGGTCCCTAGCCATCCACGTCGCCAGTCAACCGGAGCATCACAGAGCCTGGACCCTTCCAGATCCAACGGTGTTTAGTGTGCCACGTCATCCACATCCGGAGCAGCACATCACCATTGGATCGATCCAGATCCGACGATCTCTGATCACGCTACGCGCCAGCCACCGACAACCGTTGGATCGACCTTGATCCAATGGTGCCCATCGCGCCACGTAGACAGGTCCGAGTCTCTTCCCCAACCTCTAGGCTCGGACCACCCGAAGCTTCTCCGAGCCTCAGCTGAACCTCAAGGGCGCCCAAGCCTCGTCCCGAGCCGCCGACGCCACCCGAACCTAGGCGCCCCACATGAGCAGCACATGCGCCTGGGTAAATTGCACAGAAGCCCCTGGAACTCTTAGATATTGCAAATCCGTCCCTGTGAAGCACCCCCACGTGAGGATCATGTGTAGCCATGGAGAAATTGCATTACACCCCCTGCATTATAGGTAATTGCATTAAGGTCCTTGTCAGCATATTTATTTTTAAGAAATTTTAATTTTCTATATTGCAGTTATACCCTTGTCTTTGCACGCATATTTAGGTGTCCATATTTCATTATTTTTGAATTCCAAAAATTGCATGTTGTAGTGTATCTTGTCCTTTATTTGTTGTGACACTTGTCAAATTTTTGTGATAGCAGTGGAATTTTTAATTAATTAATTGGTTCATTTCTGTGATATTTTGGCCAATTGGACCTTTTAATTAATTGTTAATTCTCTGTAACTCCAAAAATTCCCAAAAAAATCACAGTAGCTCTAGGATAGTTAATTTAACATGGCATAAAATTTCATCTCATTTACACACATTTCGAGGTCTGAATAAATTAATTGGTGATTTCCTTAGTTTAATTTTAATAGGTTCATTTCACATTAAAATTAAGGTTTGATAATTTTTCTAGATTTCTCATCATTAGATCTATCTAGGATAATTTTATTTCCCTAAAATTTTGTGATTTGATATGCATTAAAATTAAATTAGTGAAAATCACCCTTTATTCATTTTAACTTTACAGTAAATTCATTTAGTGTCAAAAAATTCCAAAAAAATTAGGATAGCTTAATTTCGTCATAGTTCATCTTCTGGCCAATTTTTATAATTTTTGGACTTCATTTGAACATAATTTTGATTTAAGTTCTAAATTGGCTTTATAATGCATGTGTCTTGCACAAGAAATTAAAAAAAGAAAAAAAAATTCCCCGAAAATCACACACTCGGACTTTGCTAGAAATTCACCTAAGGAAACAGATGCCTCATTGAGTTCGACCTTGGACTTCACCAAGTAAAAAAATTGCCACTCGAAATTGACTTATTAATTTAAAAGTGGTTTTTGATATTCCCTCTTGTTATCCGACTGCAACGAACATCTATTATTAATTTGGACATTAATTTGCTCGAATTAACAAGGGTAGAGGGAGCGCTTATCAAAATGGCGCAGTTGACGGGGAGGCACGGCTTAGGTTAATTTGCAGTGAAATTCTGATTGTTTGATTTTCTATCCCCGGGTAGTCTGACCCCCGGTTTTTCTTGTGAATATTTCTCTGTGTCTTAAATTTTTGGATTTTTTTTATCGATCTCTATCTGACCTCAACTTGTTTTTGTGCGAGGAATGCCGGAGTCGAAGACGCGTCGAGCAACCTGCATTTTAATTTGTTTGAGGGACTTGAGAGAACTTGTACATTTATTTATTTCCACATTTTTTCGCATCATTTCCGGCTATTCCCGTTTGGGTTCTCACGTATGTAAAAATAGTGGAACTGTGTCCCCATGTGCTGTGTGGTTTGAATTGTAATTTAGGCTTGCACTAGCGGCTCCTTGAGCAACTTTAGGAATTGCTTGTGCTCGTAATTTTTAGGACCACACAATACACTTAAAAGACGCACTTAGACCGCTGATCTAGCCAAATCAACAAGTTCTTCACTCGCTAATAGAACTGCCTGTCTAGAAGAGAATTTTGTTGTCTGCATTTGCATGTAGTATAAAAATGTCAATACTGTTTTGCATCCTGCATAAAAGCGAAGGGATCACTGTAAGTTTTCTTAACTCAGCATACGCATCATTCTTTTTCGTGCATCGACTTTTCTCGATTTCCCCCTCAGTTTTTCACACTTAAATTAAACGGCAATTGGGACTGGACAATAGGCGTGCTGTGTGGTTGGACTAACAAGTGATAACTAAACATAAAACCGGGACTGCTAACATTATTGACCAAAAAAATCAATAAAATTGGAAAAATTATTTGCGGGAGTCTTATCCCCGACCTCGTTTTCAGGCTGAGTGAGGGTACTTGAGGGTGTGTGAACACCTTAAGATAGATCCCAAATCCCCACCTTCCATATCATGGGCCAACTGATCCTAGCAAATATTACGAGTTGGATATTTTCAGATTCATTGACCAGTACCAAGTAGCCTCCTCCTGTTCGCGGGTAGATAGGGGCGAACTAGCGGTACTTCGCGACAAGGCCTAGCTTTGTCAGCCTTCGCCTTCTTACAGGTAGATAGGGGCACGGTCTTGGAGTCCCCAACTCTGGATAGAAGAGAAGAAAGGGAGGACCGGCGGTATTTTAAGCGACATGTTAAACAGAGAAGACGCATCTGGCTCTGAGCCGACTTCCCTATAGGTCGCGTAACTCCTTGCTATCTTGCTTGAAAATTCACACTTAAAATTAACAAGATTAATTGGACTCAGTTTCGAGTCCTCCACTGTGTTGAGTGTGAACCCAGGGTCTTGGACTGAATTGTTGGTTTCAGGTAGGAGTCAAATCCTATCTTCACTTAGATCTCCCATTTCTTCTCGCCAAATCAAGATGAGTGACTGGGGGGATATTGACTCTTTATTCACCAATCTCTCTCTGAGACCCCCACGAAACTCCTCTTCATCGGCCCAAGCGCACCTTGGACCACCCAGGACTCATGACCCTCATGAGTTCTGGTTCCCTCACACCGAGGGTGGTTACTCACAAACCAACCCTTTCCTCTCCTCTACGCTTACTGAGGAAGACCATCGCCTCGGTAAGAATCCATTCCTTGATTTGTCCTCTGACACAAACATTGTTTCATACCCAGGACTAGAGGACAAGATGCCGCCTAAGAAGGCACCGGACGAGGAACAGTTGCGGAAAATTCTTAATCGTCTCGCCACAGCCGAACAACAAAATGCAGATCTCACTGCTAGAATGGGACAAATCGTTCCGGCAGGAGGCATCGACCGACCAATGGTGGATGCCTACAACCCAACAGAGAATGAGATACAAAGTTGGTTGGCACCAGCGGTTCCCGCCGAAGCATTTGAGCTTAAACCCCACTTCCTTAGTCTGCTACTGAAGTTCAACGGAAATGCCCATGAAGAACCATATGCCTTCCTCCGAGACTTTGAGTTGGTTTGAAACAACGTTAGCCATCCTACGGTTGGGCAGAATTACATTAGACTGAAGGCTACCCCATTTGCCTAAGGAGATAAGGCAGCACATTGGCTGAAGAACCTAGGGGTGATATGTACAACCTGGATGCAGTTCAAGGACTTATTTCTGAAGAAGTTCTACCCTCTCAGTAGGACTAACCAAATGAGAACAAAGAATGCCAGTTTTTCCCAGGGACCCGGTGAACCATTCCATGATGCATCGGATAGGTTTAATGACCTAGTTCAAAAATTCCCTTGCCACGGCATTTCTAAGGCAATCTTAGTCCAGACCTTGTTCTGTGGTCTGACCCCAAAGATGCAGGGGTTAGTAAGTGCCGCCTGCGGAGGAAGCTATCATAATAAAAATGAGAATGCTGTATGGAAGATATTGGAGCAGATGGCAGAAACCGGTAGGTCGCAGGCCACCAGGGGTTATCAATTGTCTCCCTAAATCTTATCCGATGAGACAACCCGGAGGACTGTAGCAGATCTGACAGAGGGCCTCATTCCCAGCATGGGGATGATTGCTGACAAGCTAACCATGGTCGAGCAGATCCACAAGAGAGTCGCGGACCTTGAGTCTCTTTCGCGTCTACCAAAGCAAGTGGAGGAACTTTCTGAGAAGGTAGCTAAGATAAAGCTACCTACCCCTTCTGCACCACCTGTACCTGTACATCGAGTCCATCTTGTACAGGAAAAGGCACCGGGGCCTCAGAGTGGCTGGGATCAGACTTACACCCAGCAGGACCAGCATGCACCCCCACAAGTGGAGACCGGACACGAGGAGCCTCCGCAGGTGTACGAGATCAACGGGATTTGGTATAGCCGTGACCCCATCGTCAGATAGGCAGAGATGGGGAATGGTCAGCCTCACCTACAAGCCCAAGCTTACCAAGAAACCAGATCCATCCCTACAACGCGCTTTATTCAGTCCAGGCTCGAACAAGGGTACCAGCCTCAGCAGCACCAGCAGCAACAACGTGCATTCCAGCTGAGCCCGCCCCAGCAACATCAGCAATATCGGCATAGCCAGCAGGGCCAGTACAGAACCTCGTCTGCAAATCAGCATCACTAGCCAGCTCAGCCCACTGAATTGGAGTCCCTCACCTTGGCGATCCAGACCCTTTCTGATAGGGTCCAATAGATCCAGAATGACTATCTGGATATGAGAATCGATCTGAATCGTGTTTCTCGTACCCAGGACAAACAAATGGCGCCAAAGAACCCAATTCCCGCCTAGGTTCAGGCCAATCCAAACAGCTTAAATCAAGGCCAGAATGGACCTCAAGATCAGGTATACTATTCAGATAAGTCTTTATCTGAACATGAGATCCTTTCATATGATAATGTTAATCATATGTCCCTCAGGAGCGGAAGGACCATGATCGTACCTGATCGGGCACGAGCACCGAAGGAAGGAGCCGCCAAGTCTCTACCTGAGGAGAACTTGGGGGAAGAAGAGGAGAAGCACCACCATCACCACCATCGGCAGAAGAAGAGGACTTCTGGGTCCTCGAAGCAGCAAGCCGGCATCATTAGTGAGTCTGACGAAACTGATGAAGAGCCCGCACCTCCATTTGAGGAGGACCGTCCAGAAGAAGCGGAAGATGCATCACCAGTTTCGTCCCAGCATGTTTCTTTTAGTCTGAGTCAGAGTCCGAGTCTGTTTCAGAGTCCGAGTCATGTACAGAACTCAGTTCCTGCTTTCAATGAAAAATTTTCAGTTTCAGAACATGAGTTAGAGTCAATAATCCCTTTCCCCCGAGATCTTACGGGTGGAAAGAAGAAAATAAAAAAAATACAAAAAGATGACCCTGAGATGGCAGAGTTCTGTAACAAATATATCAAGGTCACAATCCCCTTTGACAAGTACGTGGCAATGACTCCTGCATTTCAGAAATACCTCAAGGTGAGATGCACACCTACTAGGGCTAGCAGGAAGACCAAAAGCCGTGTTTAGAAACACGTTCTGTCAGTAGTCACGACTTGTGCAATAAAGAACTCGTTTCTAAGGAAACGAAGAGACATGGGTTCACACTATGTAGTGAGTCATGTTGATGACATCGCATTTGCACGCACTCTCCTAGATAATGGCTCCTCAATTGACTTAATGCCTACAACCCTCTATGAGCAGCTTAATCTCGGACCTCTTAGGAAATCAGGAGCCCTCCTGCAGTTCGCTGATAAATCAACCAAGAGATCCCAAGGAGAATTGAAGAATGTTGTGATCAAAGTCAAGGGGCAAGAATACATGGTGGACTTCACTGTTCTAGATATGGAAACCCCTCGTAATTGGAGAGACTCCTAGATCATCTTAGGTAGGCCCTTCCTCAAGACAGCGGGGGCCTTGTTTGATTACAAGATCAGGAAGATCCAATTCAAAACTCCAGGCGGAGATGAGGAACTTGAGATGAAGCAGACCAGATGACAGAGATCGGATTTCGAATCCAGCACTGAGTACTCTTCGTTCGAAGCAGACTGCGACCATGTTGACACAGTTGGGCCATGGAGACAGAACCTAGCCAGCATCGATGAGTTCTTCCCCTCCGGAGATGATCTAGTGCATGAGTCAGTTTGCGAGATCCTCAAAGACGAGTTCAGCTCAGAATCTGCATCCCCCTACATCTTCGATGACTAAAAAGCCCAACTGGGCTTGTCAGTCCTTCCCTCTTTAGGACAATCAGAAGATGAGGATGACGTGTCCGACGTGGCTCTCGCCGATTTCATGGAGACCTTTGATGATCCGACTCCAGATCCAAATAATTTAGTGGCAGCTATTACAGAGAAAGATCCTGCCACTTCCAACACTCAGCCAGATTCGATTGAGCCAGATTTCCTAGATGATCACACCTTACCTGAGCTCAAACCCTTACCCACAACACTAAAATGCGCCTTCCTTGCGGGTCAGGAGAAGAAATATCTGGTCATCATCAGTTCGTGATTGACCAAGGAGCAGGAATCTCGCTTGCTAGAGATCCTGGAGAAAAACCGCAAGGTGATAGGCTGGAGCATTTCCGATCTCCACGGGATAATTTCCGCTCTGTGTTCGCACCATATCTACTTGGAGAATGAATCCAAACCCTCTCGTGAATTCCAACGTCATTTGAATCCAAATTTACGAGAGGTAGTGAAGATGGAGATAGAGAAATGGTGCAACGCGGGTTTTATTTATCCCATCTCTGACTCGAAATGGGTGGTCCCGATACATGTGGTCCCGAAGAAGTCGATAATTCAGACGACCACCAATGAGGACGGAGAGGAGATCGTTATGCGAGTGCCCACGTCGTGGCGCGTCTGTGTGGATTACAGAAGCTTGAATGCTGCGACGAAGAAGGATCATTTCCCCTACCATTCATTAACTAGATCTTAGAGAGCCTAGCAAGGAAAGAATTCTTCTGCTTCATGGATGGGTTCTCGAGCTACAATCAAGTAGCCATAGCTCCGGAGGACCAGGAGAAGACCACATTCACATACCCCTTTGGTACCTATGCTTTCAGGCGCACACCCTTTGAGTTATGCAATGCTCCGGGTACTTTTCAAAGGTGCATGATAGTTGTATTCGCCAAAATGGTTGGTGAATTCCTGGAAGTCTTCATGGACGACTTCTCGGTCCACGGCGATTCCTTCGATTTTTGTATTAGGAATCTGGATCGAGTCCTCAAAATATGTTGTGAGGTTAATCTGGTGCTATCCTGGGAGAAAAGTCACTTCATGGTGACGGAGGGCATTGTGTTGGGGCATGTCATCTCCAAGAGAGGAATGGAGGTTGACCCTGCCAAGGTGGATGTGATCATTCGACTCCAGCCACCAACCAACGTCAAGTAGTTGCGGTCGTTCCTCGGGCATGTTGGATTTTATCGGAGATTCATTAAGGATTTTTCTAAGATTGCCCGGCCGCTAACCGAGCTTTTAGGCAAAGACATGGAGTTTGTTGTTGATCACAAATGTCTTGAAGCCTTTAAGCTATTGCAAGGGATGATCATGGACGCACCTATCCAACAAGCCCCAGACTGGTCTCTACCTTTTGAGATCAAGACGGATGCCTCAGATTTTGTTGTTGGGGCTGTGTTAGGACAGAGGAGAGATGGCATCCCGTTTGCAATTCACTACGCTAGCAAAGTGCTTGATACCGCTCAGCGTAACTATACAGATACGGAAAAGGAGATGCTTGCGATAGTGTTTGCCTTGGACAAGTTCAGATCTCACTTAATTGGATCCAAGGTAATTGTGTTCACTGACCATACAGCTCTACGGTACTTGATGGAGAAGAAGGAGGCGAAGGCGCGTCTTCTTCGTTGGATTTTACTTATTTAAGAATTTGATTTGGATATTCGTGATAAACCTGGAAAGAAAAATGTAGTAGCTGATCATCTTTCTCGTCTCGAAGATCTTAATACTTCCGAGGATTCACCAATTCGAGACTCCTTCCCTGACGAGTCGATTTTTGTTATCGACTCACTCCCATGGTATGCCAACATCGTGAACTATCTTGTCTCCTAGAAGGTTCCCGAGGGTTGGCCCAAGAGCCACATCGACCGACTTAAGTCGGATGCGAGACACTACCATTGGGAGGATCCGATCCTTTTCTTTGAGGGACCGGATTGTGTCTGGAGACGGTGTATTCCTCAGGATGAATACCAGAGTGTCCTTTCTTTATGCCACAACTTGGAGGCAGAAGGATACCACTTGGGGAAGAGGACCGAATGGAAGGTACTTCAGTGTGGTTTTCACTGGCCGACTCTATTTCGTGATGCCATAACCTTTGCGAAGTCGTGCCCAGTATGCCAGAGAATGGGAGGAACCGTTGGTCCCAAGGATGAGATGCCAATGCAGCCTGTCATCATTTGTGATGTCTTTGACGCCTGGGGCATCGACTTCATGGTTCCATTCCTTGTTAGCCACGGGTTTGAGTACATCCTTCTTGCGGTAGATTATCTATCCAAGTGGGTTGAGGCTATCCCAACCCGAGCCGTAGACAGCAGAACTGTCTGTAAATTCATCAGAGATCATATCATCTCTAGGTTCGGGATTCCCAAAATGATGATATCAGATGGGGGTAGCCACTTTGTGAACCGGGAGGTGAAGAAACTCCTGAAGGACTACGACATTGAACACCATGTCGCTAGCCCTTACCACCCACAGACTAATGGTATGGCTGAGGTGTCGAATCGGGAGGTGAAGACTATATTGCAAAAGCTTGTCCGCCCAGACAGGAAGGACTGGTCTCAGATCTTGGATCAGGTCCTATGGGCGTATAGGACATCTTACAAGACACCGCTAGGAACCTCCCCTTTCCGAATGGTATTCGGAAAGCCGTGCCATTTGCCCGTAGAACTAGTGCATAAATCAGAATGGGCAATTAAGAAGGTCAATTGGAACACACACCTTCGGCAGAAGCAGCGACAAATGGATCTGAATGAGCTGTGGAAGTCAGAAATCGTGCATATGACAACAGTTTGGTGTACAAGGACAAGGTTAAGTGTTGGCATGATAGATATATCAGATGAAAGACCTTTGTTCCTAGACAGAAGGTATGGTTGTTTAATGCAAGGCTGAAGACTTTCCAAGGCAAGTTGAAATCCAAATGGACGGGACCATTCATTGTCCGAGCGGTGCATGACAGTGGATGTGTCGAGATCTCAGATCTCGCAGATAACGCACCGACATCTCTTGTGAATGGACAACTGTTAAAACACTTCGTCGAATCCAATGAGCAGTTAGTCCATATTGAGGAGATTGTGTTTATGCGCGAGACAGATTTAGCAGATACACCTCGAGCTGCGCAGGAGACCTTGCAACAGTGAGCTCTAGCCATCAGCAGCATCTTGAAAGATTCAGACCGACTCACTTGTATATACCATCATTTCTGTACATTCTATCCTTTCTCCTCTCACGACTCTAGTAACTCCTCCCAGCTCCATCAATCTCTATCTTGGACTATACTTAGGATGACTAGATCCTATGTATAGGGGGGATGAGCCACCTGAATCTGTTCTTTGTAAATCCTCTAGATCACATCGGTTCTCATACTCATTCCTGTCCTATACTCAGGCTGACCAAAGCCTAAGTATAGGGGGAACCAATGCCCACCTTGTATATATTCATCCATTTCCCTTCTTGCCCTCGTCCGCCCCATTTTTGATCTTATTCTACACTTAGGCTGTCGAGAGCCTAAGTGTAGGGGGGCGATGCGACTTCTATACGATTTTAATAACTTTAGCTCTCCTACGCTTAGCCCGACCTATGTCTTTTTAGTCGCTTTTCGTGCTCTTGAGGACATAGCACACGCTAAGTATAGGAGGGCGTGTATATATTACATATATACTTTACCCATAGCTCGTACTTTCGCGTATTTTTCGCGTATTGTTGTATATATTATGCATAATTACGGGGGGTAAAATATGAGAATTTTTTTTTGTAAAATACACTTATATAATACTCATAAAATACTTGTATATACTTGTATCATAGGAGGTATATCAGAGTGTGAAAAAATGTGTTGAAAATAAGGCTTCTTATTTACTCTTGCATATCATCTCTGCATCTGAAAAGAAAATAAAAAGAGTCTTGCATTTACATTCATCTACATAGCATGACATCTGCATCTCATCTGCATATCTTGCATATGCAAGGTGGAAAGCTAGTGGGTTCTAAACCAAGTTATGAATAGATATTGAGGATGGACTTGATTTGATCTGAATCCACCTAATTTCAGAGGAACCTTATAGGAACTGGAGTTAATATTTCTCAGGTCTAGTGACTTAATTCTTTGAGTCCGCAAGTCTATGTTCACATATCATCTTAATTAGTCTAAGTAGAATATCTCGTGCACACACATGATTCTTATAGACATTGACCTAACTTGGACAAGCACAACGCACGTAGCTCTTCATTGATGAGGTGGTGAAGAGGTAGAATCCTTTAGCTTGGAGTAGCACACGGGTGGAAACATCCGTCCTCCTCTAGGGAGGGTAGTGCGTCTCAACCTAGTCTGGTAGTGTTGACATCTAAGGATAGGCTGTTGTGGGTTGCAATAATGCTTCAAAAGAGGGATAGTCTACTGGCTCAAGAGGAAAAACTCCTGATGTACATGCTGCACCTTGTATGTTGTAAAAAAATCAGACAGGTCCAAGTGAAAATAAAATACCTTACAGAGTATGTGTATTAGCAAGAAGTATGCAGCTGGATGACTTGGCTACACTGACCAGGCATCCCGAGATAGGTAGCTACACTGACTACCGTCCA
The DNA here is from genome assembly GCA_037367405.1 of Ottelia alismoides. NCBI lineage: Eukaryota > Viridiplantae > Streptophyta > Magnoliopsida > Alismatales > Hydrocharitaceae > Ottelia > Ottelia alismoides. The sequence continues at coordinate 106,330 of JAZKJV010004117.1, read as the reverse complement.
TTCTTTTCTCTACCCCCTCCTCTTGAGTTGGTCGCACTTGAACTTAGAAGGGAATACCTCCCTCCTCGAGGAAAGAGTTATTGGATCGGGTTATTGAGTTACCTTGTTAGAGGAGGCTGGTTCCGAGTCATTTCTGATGTGGAGAGCTATATCTCACTTACACAGTACAAGTAAGAATCATAGTCCTCAGAAATTTGTGTTTCAGGATTTATTCTGACCTGACTATTGAGGAGTCTTGAATAGAAGACTTGTGGAACTTGAAGTCTGTTAGGTCTTAAGTTCAGGTCCCAATAAGGTTTCGACACACAATTAATCCAAAGGTTGAGTCAAGCCCTATTTTCATCTTTTGTTCATGACATTGGTATGGAACCCAAAATCATTTCACTCTTGCATTTCATTTAGTTGCTCGGGGACGAGCAAGGTTTAAGTATAGGGGGTTGATGAATCTGTGATTCATCACTATAAAAGTTGAAAATAGAAGTGTGTTCCTGAGTAAATAGATGCATGTTTTCCTTTATAATGCATAAATAGCATTCATACATGCATTCATAATACATGCATTTTAGCATTCACATTTTGGATTAAATAAGAAGCGAAGATCACTTGTAAAATATCCACTCATAAAAATAACCTCTCCCTTATAATATGTACACCTTAGTTAATAATATAAGGAAGAAAGCCAGAAATCTCCTATGTAAAATATCCAATAAAGCCCCAGAATCCCTGATCCATAAAATGCCCATATCTCCCTCATACAAACTCCAAATTAGGTCTACTCACTTTCAGATTAATACACATTAAAAGAGCTCTAAAATGAGACCGATTTCATCCAATTTGGAGCTCATATGAAAAAGTTGGGTTTTTGGGCCTCCATGTATACTATGTATGTGTATATTTGTACACTTGTATTTTTATATCGTATTTGACATCATCTCCGTCTTTGGTCAACATTACACTTGTAGATCTCATCAAGATCTACAACTTTCATGTTTTGATTTTTTCCAAATTCGGCCTCCTTCTCTCTCTACACTCATTTTTCTTCTCGGCCAATCACAGCTGGCCACGTGGCGCCCTCTGGTTGCGCCACGCGGCCCGCTCCCCTTGCCCTAGCTGCCCCTGCTCTCAGCCGTTGGATTTCTCTTTGAATCCAATGGCCCAGCCACCACCATGTATGCCATCTCACTTCCACCGTCTGATCATTTCCCCCTTCTCAACTGAACCGCCCGTTCGCGCCTCTCTTACAGCGTGCCACGTGGCGCATTATACGCCATCAGATCTCGCCTTCAGATCTTTGATCTGCACCGTCCACTAGCACTTTAATTCTAACCACCCTATCGAAGCCCTTCATTTCATCTCCACCGTTCGCTCACGCTTAGCCCCCCTCGCGCCACGTAGTGGCCTCCTGACGCTCAGATCGCCTCGCCCTTGATCTAATCCTAGACGCTCCATAGCGCCTTAATCTGGGCTGTTGGATCAAGAGATCCAACGGCCGCGACTTCGTCTTCCGCCTCTGGCGCTCCTCTCTCCCACGATCTCAAGCTTGCGCGAGGGGCTTGCCCCTATCCATTTTCGGTCGCACTCCAGCCACCCTCGCCGACCGCCAACACCTCCATGATCACCCCCACTCGTCCCTCATCCTCGCCAACTCCCTCTATTCCCACGACGTCCACAAGAGACGCTCCACGACCTCCATGAACATCACCTCGTCACCATCCCGGTCGTCGACTTCATCCTATAAATACACCATCACCGACCAACTTCACGCCCATCCGCCACTCGAGAGAGGTACCCTAGAGCTTAGAGCTTCCATTTGGTGACAACGATCGATTGATTCTTCGAGCGACGAAGGGTCTCTTCTCCGGTGAGATCCACGGCGCCACCGCCGTGTTGCAGCCACTCCTCCGCGAAGCTGCTTAAACTTGGGACCTTACCGATCCCTCGAGCGACGACCTGGAACTCCAATCCGAGCTCCAATCCACAAGTAACCTCCTCCATCTTCCTTTGATCTTCGTTTTAAATTTCCCTTTGATTTCTCCCATTTTATTCTCCGTTCACCATCATCCTTTCGCTCCATCTTCACCTCGCCGAGCTCCGCGACGGAGCTATGACCTTCACGCTCCATTTATCGCCCTCCGACAGCACACTCCACCTTCCATCAACTCCAGCTCCGCCACCTGGGCGGACCACCATCGTCGGATCACCTACACTCCGCCTTAGGCCTCGCCATCACTTCCCACATCTCCACGAATGCACCACGTGCTTCGGCTATATCATTAACCCCTTGCAGGCGCTCGTTCATTCACTAGTCGGAAGCTCACTGGAGCCCCCATCGAGCTTCATCAACAGCGAGCTCTGATGGACCCTCGGACGGTTCGCCGTACCACCGCGAACCTTCATCGACGCCTGGAGGGACAGGCGGAGCAGACCCCCCTTCGCCGGAGACCCACCAACTCCTCCGCAGGTGGCGGAGGACCATTGAGGACGAAGAATAGTCACCGTTCGATCATCTTGATCGAACGGTCCCTAGCCATCCACGTCGCCAGTCACCAGTCGCCAGTCCAGGTCCCTAGCCCTCCTCCATCTTGGATCGATCCAGATCCGACGGTATCTGATCACGCCACGCGCCAGCCACCGATAGACGTTGGATCGACCTTGATCCAATGGTGCCCATCGCGCCACGTAGACGGGTCCGAGCCTCTTCTCCAACCTCTAGGCTCGGACACTCAAAGCTTCTCCGAGCCTTAGCCGAACCTCCAGGGCACCCGAGCCGCCGACGCCACCCGAACCTAGGCGCCCCACGTGAGCAGCACGTGCGCCTGGGTAAATTGCACAGAAGCCCCTGGAACTTTTAGATATTGCAAATCCATCCCTGTGAAGTACCCCCACGTGAGGAGCATGTGTAGCCGTGGAGAAATTGCATTCCACCCCCTACATTATAGGTAATTGCATTAAGGTCCTTATCAGTATATTTATTTTTAAGCAATTTTAATTTTCTGTATTGTAGTTATATCCTTGTCTTTGCACGCATATTTAGGTGTCCATATTTCATTATTTTTGAATTCCAAATTTTTGTGATAGCATTGGATTTTTTTAATTAATTAATTGGTTTATTTCTGTGATATTTTTCCCAATTGGACCTTTTAATTAATAGTTAATTCTCTGTAACTCCAACAATTCCCAAAAAATCACAGTAGCTCTAGGATAGTTAACTTAACAGGGCATAAAAAGTTTATCTCATTTGCACAAATTTCGATGCCTGAATAAATTAATTGGTGATTTCCTTAGTTTAATTTTAAATGGTTCGTTTGACATTAAAATTAAGGTTTGGCAATTTTCCTAGATTCCTCATTATTAGATCTATCTAGGATAATTTTATTTCCCTAAAATTTTGTGATTTGATATTTATTAAAATTAAATTAGGGAAAATCACCCTGCATTCATTTTAAATTCACAGTAAATTCATTTAGTGTTGAAAAATTCCAAAAAAATTAGCATAGCTTAATATCATCATAGTTCATCATCTGGCCAAATTTTATAATTTTTGGACTTCATTTTAAAATAATTTTGATTTAAGTTCTAAATTGGCTTTATATTGCATGTGTCTTGCATAAGAAATTAAAAAAAGAAAAAAAAATATTCCCCGAAAATAACACACTTGGACTTTACTAGAAATTCACCTAAGGAGACAGTTGCCTCCCTCAGTTCGACCTTGGACTTCACCAAGTAAAAAAATTGCCACTCAAAATTGACTTATTAAATTGAAAGTGGTTTTTGATATCCCCTCTCGTTATCCGACTGCAACGAACATTTATTATTAATTTAGACATTAATTTGCTCGAAATAACAAGGGTAGCGGGAGCGCTTATCAATACCGTTATACCTGGAGATCATTATCTCTTAAGGTATCCACAGTTAAGACCTTTTAGATCTCTATCTATAAAGTCTTAAGTTTTTGAAGATAAGACTTTACGATCAGTATCTCAAAAATCTTGTCATCAATGAAGATTTTGTTATTACTACAATCCTGTGTTTTATATCCATAGTAGGATTAGTAACAGTTTACTACTCCCACTGCATGGCAGATATCTAGCTTTTGTACACATCTAGCATACACTCCACTTCTCGTAACTGATGCACAAGTGCAAGCAGTTCTATCATTCACTCATTCAACTCTTTGAGGTGCTATCCCTTTAGATAGGTCAGTACCATATCTTAATGGATGGAAGCCTTTCTTGGATTCTTCCTGAAAATGGAATATGTCCAAGGTGTACCATTAATGTGATAGTCCCAATACCCTCTTCTATATGCTTCTGAACACCTTAAGAACTAAGATCCATGAGGTATCCTTGAGATCATAACTCAAGTTATGGAACAACCAGATTAGAAAACACTTATTATTATCCTTATATGATTTTAAATGATTAGGATATCATCTACATTTAGCATGATGAACACAAAAGGCACTCCCACTAAGCTTCACATGGCTCACCCAGATTCTATCTGAAATCATAACATTTATAATTTCATCAAATATTATGGTCCAACTTCAAGAAGCCTATTTGAGTCCATAGATGGATTCCTTAGCTTTCACATCTTGCTTTTCTCAACCATGAAGCCCTGGGGCTACTTCATGTGAATATCCTCAGAGAGGTATTCATAGAGGAATGCAATCTTGATTTCTTTCTCTTAAAGATCCATTTACACCTTTATGGGTCTTACCCATATACGCGGATCCTAGAGGGTCCATATAGAACACTTGTAGATGAAGTCTACTTTAGACTTTATTGCTAACATCCATCCTTCCATGTCATGATCTTCAGAAACTTCATCACATGAAGTCCGATCATTGTCAGATTTCTCTGACAGATGGAATCCATCCTGAAACTCATTTGAAGAGGTATTAGTGTTTCATCTATAATTGTCCTTCAGTTTCCGATTTCAGGAGGTATATTATCTTCTCAATATTAACTAAGTTCCTATACTTCATTTTCATCTTGATTCCCAAGAGAGTCATCCTCTAAAAATCACATTCTAAGAAATGAGATCTTTTAAGAATATCAAGGTCATAAAGTAGGTATCCAATACAGTCTTTATTTTCCTAATGAAGTACCACTCTATAGTGCTAGATTCCAGCTTGCATGCATGGAACCATATTAAGGAAATATATTGTAGTCTCTAATACACATATATACCTGGAAACTAAGAGGAAATTATGCTAAAATTCATCACTGATCAAATCATGTCACGCATGATCCAATTGTATCTCCCTATAACTCTATATTATGTCAAGATGTATTAGGAGGATTGAGATAGGAATGATATTCATATCTCCATAAGGTATTCTTTGAATTTATCTAACAGGTACATGCTACCTAAGTTAGATAAAAATCCTTTCATCTTTATTCAAACTTTGGTTCTAAACCAAAATTATGAAATATTTGAACATTTCAAAGGTTTCTTGGGTCAATAGAAGAAATCTCATATCATATATAATCATCAATAGATATCACATATCCACAATGTTCACTATGATATAGATGATCCACATACATCAACATGTATGAGATGCTGAATACCGTGGCATCTTACACCTTTCTCAAGGAAGGGTGTATTGGACATATTTTACTTTTGAATACAATATTCACAAGTATGTAAGATTTGTAATTTTAGACAATATAAAGTTTCATATCTTACTAGTCCATTGATCTCATCAACAGACATATGTCCAAAACTTGATGCCAGATCATTGCCAAATGATCTTTATCCTCTTATTAATCTTTAAAGGTTTAATTTCGTTGTTAGAAATGTTAATGAACCATTCATTAATTTTCTAATTTAGGGAAGTCCACTAGATTTTAGATTACTATCTGAAATATCTCCATCATAACTCTCTTATGATAGGTCCATTCAAGAATTCATATTTATTTCCAACACATAGAAGTAAAATATGAGTGTATTCTAATATCCAGGTCATAGAGACATTCTCCAAGACTAAGGGCTCTCACTAAAATAATGAAGTATGTATATCTAACAGAGATTGTTGCAACAATTTCATCAAAATCCACGTAGATGACTATTAAACCTGAAGATCAAATTCTCCAGTATTCTAAAACATGTGCAACCCATTGCAAGTGTTGTTAGAAGATTGAGATACAATTACTAGACTTTATCTTATCAAATAAGAGAGTCAATTTCAATGATCAAATGTAGATATAGATTATTATGATGCACTATCTGTTGGAAATGCGAGCCCACGGCGAGCCATTATACAATAATTGTTATTGCAAATATCATTCCCTGATCTGAAATGAAGAATAATTAATTTGCATAATAGGTCCCTTAGTACAATTAGGGTTATGTACCATGGCCATCTAAATAATCATACAGCTGTTGATTCAACTATTGAATCATAGAGGCTGGTGCTTGGATGAATATCTAAAGAGTTAGATTGAGGACTCATCAAGCACCGTCAAATGATTATTAAGAGATGATCTCCAGCCTGAGTAGGAGATGGCAATCCTATCTCTGAAGGCTGATATCTGACCGACCTCTTGATGCAGGTCCTCTGCATAGGAATAGAGATTCGGAGGTGTCAGATTAGTTAGGTCAAAGAGTTGACTTAACGAGATCGAGATAACCAAAGTCCTATATCATATGCTGTCATGATATAGGCACGCATCCTCTGACCGGAGACAGATGTGTTGCTATATGTCGAAGTATGTACATTTGGCAGACCAATAGGTTGATGACCTAATCAAGGTCTATACACCGGCGCGCTGGTGTGCATATAAGGGCATATGAGTAATACGATCTCTCAAAGGGATCATACAAGTTCAATTACTGAACCGGAAGACATGAGCTCACTCATAAGATATTGGGAAGAATCAAATTCCATGCGCATGGTCGTCTCGCTTTGGAAGCTTGACTGAATTTGTAGGTTTGATATATACTTTTAGTATATGATCAAGACCTAGGTATGATATACACTTTTGGAAAGTGTATGATCGATACCAACTCCCAATGATCGAATGAGAAACTTACTGATAAAACCATGAAGTAGACAGTATAAAGTTGATCCGATACTTCGGGTTTAGTCTGAGTCTTCCAGTATGCAGGATGTACAGGTATTGGGAATACCTGAGGGTGATTTGATCATAAACAATTGTATAACCATGACGCTTCCATTCCTATGGAGTGATGAAACGGGTCTGGATTTTAGTGACTCCTCTCAGTAGAGAAGTGATCTGATCTTGGTCCAAGTGTTGGACATTGATTTGAATGTGATTCAGATACAATGAGAAGATTAGATTTACGGTCTTGATTTAATCAAGCATCTATGGGAGGCCCGCGATCTGGATTTGAGATATGATCTCAATATCCATGTCACTATACGTGGAACAATACAATCGCCCTGTCCTTATCTCCAAGTATCTGCGGAGAGATTGCATTATTCTTGAAGGGTTCAAGAATAATTCCATAAGATCTAAGCAATGAAGAAATAATGATTAAATGTGATTTAATCATCTTGATGTGTGAAGAAATTATTCAATTTAATTAAATGTGATTTAATTAATGTGTATAAGAATAATGTAGATAGAAATATCCAATTATTCATAATATATTATAAATGTGATTTATAATGTATTAGAGAGAGCTAATTATAATTTATATGTGTTGATTAATTATTATGTGTATTGGATACACATTGTGTAATTAATTAACAATATGAATTATATGTTGTTTTGGGTTGTGAATATGATTCACAATTTTTTCCATGGCAAGAATGCAATATTCCCAAAGATACTTGTGAATTATTTTTGAAGAATAAACCCAACAAAATTTGTTGCAAAATTAATAGGAGAGAAATCCAAGGAGATATGCAATCTCATGGAAATCCATGAGATTGCTCTCCATTGGGAAACAAGTGGGCGGCACCCAATTCCTATATGGAATGGGTGGCCGTCCCCTCTTGATTGCACATGGAGATTTGATCTCCATGTGTATTCTCTCCTTACTTGTTGGGATGATTTAGGAATAAATTATATTTGATTTTATCAAATATATTTTGACCTAAATTTGTTGCTTTTGACAACAACAATCTTGGCCATTGGATTGACACAAATCAATCTCACCCATTGATTTTATGTGTCCCATGGATTGAGATCCATGGATCCCAAAACCCTATAAATAGAGAGGCATACTATGCTCTCTAATGACTGGCAATGTTGGAGCTCTCTCTCCCTCATTTCTTCATACACGCCAGCCCCCTCTCCCTCTCTTGTTGGTGGCCATCCACCATACCCTAGAGAAGGGAACCGTCATCGCCTTCGCCACCGCGTCGCCGCTTCGACGTTCTTCGGTTCTCCGTCTTCTTGGAGATTTCCTCTCACGAAGGAGACGTTTGATCTCGTGCGACGAGATCAGGAGCAACCACGCTTGGATCATCTTCTTGGATTGCGAGGACAACGCGGTTCATCCCCGCGCTCGCAAGCGGTCTCGCCGACGATCGGACTTGAGACAGGAGGTCTCTTTCTTTAGAGACTTGATCAACCACGCTTCAAGAGGTATTGCATTATACTTGTTGTGGTTATAGATGAAACGATCTGAGAATGGTTCTCGGATCATGTGGTTTCATCGAATAAAATTTTTTAAATTCCGCTGCACCAAACAACTAGTACGACTAGTCGTTCTTCGTCGTATTCGATACGACGATCACGCTTCCGTGATGCGCTTGAGGATATTTTCCATATCCTTCAAGTGGTATCAAAGCCTTAGGTTGTCGGTTTCGAATATGATTCGAAAAACCGAGGACGACTTGGGTTCGTTTAGGTCGCGAAAGTTTTCATCGCATTTGATTTCGCAGATCTGTTTAGTAAATAAATTCGACACTGTTTAAATTGTTTAAACACGAATTTAATACTTGGATTTTGTTCCCTATTAAATAAGAAAACCATAGGATCTGAGTTTACGTAAATCGGATTTCGTATGCTCTAGATATGGTTGTTTTAATGAACATGTATGCACTGTTGCGGGAACTGTAGATCTGAACGTGATTAAAATGTTAATTACTGTTTAGAATTGCCTCGAAATGCATGTAACATCACTTGGATTCTGTCATAAATCAAATTAGCAATCTATGAAAATTGATTTTGTCTAATTTGGTTATAATATGATTGAGATATGCTAATTTTAGTAAGAAGGGGTCCCTGCTGAAATTACAGTCCTAATCTAGAACCAAGTGATTGTCAATTAGTGAAATTAATTGTTAATTTCGTGAAATAATCATGAAAAATATTTGTGAAATATTTGAAGATGATTATTTACATAATTGACTTGGCCTCAACCAATTAATTGATTAGATTTGATCTAAATCTTAATTGGAAACACATTCATCAAACTTAATATTTGATTGGTGATTGTCATTTAATCATTTAGTGAAATTAAATTGTTTAATTTCCTAGAATGATTATGCATAAATATTTGTGAAATATTTGATGATAATTATTCCCTTAAATGACATTGCCTTAACCAATAATTGATTAAGATGTGATCTAAATCATAATTGGAAACCAAAATATTTCAAACTTGATGCTTGAATAGGATTTGGGAATTTGTCTAGCAAGTTTCCTTATAATCAAAAATGTTTTGATTATTACTATATGGTACAATTTCAGTTGAAGAACCGATGATCATCTCAAGTACAAATTAATCAATTTGGCATTATCCTTTCCCGAGGCGGATATGGTGCCTAGTCGGAGAGCATTGGGGTTGCGGGTTGCAACGTATGTGATCCGTCCCACTCTCGTCGGTACTGGCCATGACAGCGGGTAGGGCCGGGATAATGTCCGAGGGATTAAGATGTATTTTTCTAATTATTAAAATTCGAATTAATACGTATTTTGAGATATTACCATATATGTATTCAAGTAAAATAATCAAGTTTGGATGATTGAATTGGATTGATAATTAATTTAATATAATTTAAATTGATTATGTCCAATTGAAATACTCTAATATGATTAGAGCTAATAATTCCCTTGGAAGAATTAATTGTGTGAATGTGATTCACGATAATTAATTAAAATTTGAATATGATATGGAGGATCACATAAGTGACATCCATGGTCTCCCGTCAAGGCGGAGGGTTCTGTCGCCAGGGATTGCATGTGGGAGACGCCAGTCCGAAGTGACAGCTCCTGTATGCAAGCACATCTGGATCGGGCTCGTCGCTTCTCGAAAGAGTAAGGACGTATGCGTAGTGACCCCAATATCGGGTCCTCATATTATTGGGGCGATATTGGATTGCGCATAGCGAGTTGTATTCCTGTTGACGGTTGGTTCAATTAATGACGGGTCAACATCGCCTTAGGGGTGGTGGGCCCGGGTGTTAAAGACCGAATTGGGAGATGCAAGTTGGACTTGCAAGGCGGAATGTGTTCCCACTTCTCTTTATCCGAGTTGTAGGTTCTCATATTATTGGGATGCAACAAAGATGAGGAAGGAGATCCCAGATCTTGCTTGAGATATAATGGTAAGTATATCTCTTACATTGAAAGTGTTTAAGGGAATGAACTTTCAGTGTTGACATGGCAAGACAACTTTGATATAAAATCTCCTAAATCAAAGTAAAAAGTGTATGTATATATATATATATATAAATTTATGCAAATTTCTTATTTCAGATAATCCTTCATTAAAACCCACTCAATGATATACTCAATAATAATCAGTAGAATATCATGGATTGGACTCATGATCCATATATTGTACTTGCAATTGAACACATAATGTATGTGGTTGCAATGTGAAAATTTCCTCATAATATTGAGAAATGACAATTAAATAGATGATAGGACTACAACCCTAGGGTTTGTATGTCTCTATAGTCTTGGTATCATCAAATGTACTTTGGAAGTGACATGTTGATGATGATCATAATTGTCATATAATCCTTATAAAATCAATGAAGATTTTCTGGCATACATGTGTGCTCTTGACATTTAATCATGAGTGACATGGTTTTCTACATCATGTAGAATGGTAGCTCTATAAAGAGATGATGTATTCAAATTGTTTGAGTACCTACCTGAACCTATGTTTTATGAGTTTAGATGGATGTAGATGATGAGTGTCATTATTCTACTGTCTATACTCTAGTCGTTCATGAAGCTTCATAGTATTCATATTGTGTGAATCTAATGAAGCATAAATAAATGTTGAAATACTCTTATTTTGAATTCTTTTGAATTTATTGTAAGAGATCCTTAATCTTAAGCAATGGTTGCTTATAGATAAAGTGAGCGCAATGGAAGCATGGGTTGGACCCAAGAAAGAAGGAAAGTCAAAGAGTTGACTGGACTTCTGTGACTTCCATATGACATCCAAAGAGTTGGATGAATGCCAATACTGCAATAAGTTGATGTGTTGATAGTATGACTATCAAGTCTGTCTAGAATCCTTAGAAAAGGACTCGGATGGAGCATCAGAATAATCTACATAAATCATTGATATTGACTTACTTATTGAATAAGATAAAGTCAAATAATTGTATCTCAATCTTCTGATGACATCTGCAATGGGTTGCATATGTTTTTAGAAGACTAGAAAATTTGATCTTAAAGGTTTATAGTTATCCACGTGAGTATTGATGCAACTGTTGCAACAGTCTCTTTTGGATTAATAGACTTGTTAATTTCAGTGGGAGAGCCCTTAGTCTTAGAGAATGTCTCTGTGACCTAGATATTAGAATACACTCATTGTTTATTTCTAAATGTTGGAAATAAACATGAATTCTGAGATAGAACTATCATAAAGAGTTATGATGGATATATTTCCGATAGTAATCTAAAATCTGGTGGACTCCACTAAATTAGAAAAATTAATGAATGGTTCATTAATATTTCTAAATACTGAATTAAAACCTCTGTAAGATCAGTAGGAGGATGAAGATCATTTGACAATGATCTAGCATCGAGCCTTGGACATTTGTCTATTGATTTGATCAATAGACTAGTAAGAGATGAAACTTTAGAATGTCTAAAATTTCAAAAGTTACATACTTATGAATATTGTATTCAAAGTAAAAAATGTCCAATACACCCTTCTTCGGGAATGGTGTAAGATGCCAAGGTATTCAGGATCTCATACATATTGATGTATGCGGATCATCTATATCACAATAAACATCGTGGATATGTGATATCTATTGATGATTGTGTATGATATGAGATTTCTTCTCTTCACCTAAGAAACCTTTGAAATGTTCAAAGATTTCATTAATTTTGGTTTAGAACCAAAGTTTGAAGGAAGATAAAATGAATTTGATCTAATCTAGGTAGCAAGTACCTACTAGATAAATTCGAAGAATACCTTATGGAGATATGAATATCATTTCTATCTCAATCCTCCTAACACACCTTAACTCAAAAGAGTTATAGGTAGATACAATTGGATCATGTGTGACATGATCTTATCATCGTTGAATTTTAGCATAATTATCCCTTAGTTTCCAGGTATATATGTGTAGTAGAGACTACAATGTATATCCTTAATAAGGTTCCATGTATCTTGGAATCTAGCACTTGAGAGTGCTGCTTCATTAGGAAAATAAAGGATGGTATTGGATACCTACTTTATAACCTTGAGATTCTTAAAGTATCTCATCTCTAAGAATGTGATTCTTAGAGGTTGAGACTCTTGAGAATCAAGATGAAAATGAAGTGTAGGAACTCATTTATTATGAAACTCCTAAAATTGGAAACTAAAAGGACAATTAAAGATGAAACACTAATACCTCTTCAAATGAGTTTGAGGATGGATTCCATGTGTTAGAGAAATCTGACAATGATCAAACTTCATGTGATGAAGCTTCTGAAGATCATAGCATGGATAGATGGATAGCAATAAAAGTCTAATGTAGACTTCATATACAAGTGTTGTATATGGACCCTCGAGGATCCACCTATATGGGTAATACCTGTAAAGGTGTAAATGGATCTTCAAGAGATAGGGAACCTGATGAGAAGGTGGAGATCTTCAAAGCACGGTTCGTAGCCATAAGCTACACACTGGAAGAGAAGACATTGCTTGCAATGAGACTTGCTCTTCGGTGACCATGCTTAAAACCGTCAGAATATTGCTCACCTTAGCTACACAACTTGACTATTGCATCTTCAAGATGTAAGTCAATATTGCATTCCTCTATGAATACCTCTTTGAGGATATTCACATGAAGTAGCCCCAGGGCTTCATGGTTGAGGAAAGCAAGGTGTGCAAGCTAAGGAATCCATCTACGGACTCAAATAAGCTTCTTGAAGTTGGATCATAAGATTTGATGAAATTATAAATGTTATGATTTCAGATAGAATCTTGATGAACCATATGAAGCTTAGTGGGAGTGCTTTTGTGTTCATCGTGCTAAATGTAGATGATATCCTAATCATTTAAAAATGATATAAGGATAATAATTAGTGTTTTATAATCTGGTTGTTCCATAACTTGAAATAAGATTTCAAAGATGCCTCTCAGATCTTAGTTCTGAAGTTGTTCAGAAGCAAAGAGAAGAGGATAATGGGACTGTCACATTTGTAGTACACCTTGGACATATTCTATTCATAGAAATTCCAAGTAATGGCTTCCATCCCTTAAGATATGGTACTGACCTATCTAAAGGGATGGCACCTCAAAGAGTTGAGGAAGTGAATGCTAGAACTACTTGCCCTTGGGCATCAGTTCTGAGAAGCCGGGTGTGTGCTAGATGTGTACAAAAGCCAGATGGCTGCCATGCAGTGGGAGTAGTAAACTGTTACTAATCCTACTATGGAAATAAAACACTTGGTTGCAGTAATAACAAAATCTTTATAGATGACAAGATTTTTTGAGATAGTGATCTCAAAGTCTTATCTTCAAAAGTTTAAGACTCTATAGATAGTGATCTAAAAGGTCTTAACTAAAGATACCTTAGGAGATAGAGATCTCCAGAAATAAGGATATTCTTATAAGGATTATGGAAATACTGGTTATGATAATGGTTAAGCTGTAGTGTCAAAGACACTGTAACTAACTGGATTGAGTATTAGTTGCATAAGATGCAACATTCGCATTGGATGCGAGCACTGTTACTGGGGATATGCAAGTGTCGTAAAAGGACTTGGCGTAGTCTCGCGGGCACAGAGTGACTGATCAGCTTACCTAGCTATTTTCTAAATAGCCTATGATTGTCACATGAGTGTGAGTTTAAATGATTAGCCCATTAATGGCTCTTTGGGCTAGTGGGAGATTGTTGGAAATGCGAGCCCACGGCGAGCCATTATGCAATAATTGTTATTGCAAATATCATTACCTGATCTGAAATGAAGAATAATTAATTTGTATAATAGGTCCCATAGTACATTTAGGGTTATGTACCATGGCCATCTTAATAATCATACAGCTGTTGATTCAACTATTGAATCATAGAGGCTGATGCTTGGATGAATATCTAAAGAGTTAGATTGAGGACTCATCAAGCACCGTCAAATGATTATTAAGAGATGATCTCCAGCCTGAGTAGGAGATGGCAATCCTATCTCTGAAGGCTGATATCTGACCGACCTCTTGATGCAGGTCCTCTGCATAGGAATAGAGATTCGGAGGTGTCAGATTAGTTAGGTCAAAGAGTTGACTTAACGAGATCGAGATAACCAAAGTCCTATATCATATGCTGTCATGATATAGGCACGCATCCTCTGACCGGAGACAGATGTGTTTCTATATGTCCAAGTATGTACATTTCGCAGACCAATAGGTTGATGACCTAATCAAGGTCTATACACCGGCGCGCTGGTGTGCATATAAGGGCATATGAGTAATACGATCTCTCAAAGGGATCATACAAGTTCAATTACTGAACCGGAAGACATGAGCTCACTCATGAGATATTGGGAAGAATCAAATTCCATGCGCATGGTCGTCTCGCTTTGGAAGCTTTACTGAATTTGTAGGTTTGATATATACTTTTAGTATATGATCAAGACCTAGGTATGATATACACTTTTGGAAAGTGTATGATCGATACCAACTCCCAATGATCGAATGAGAAACTTACTGATAAAACCATGAAGTAGACAGTATAAAGTTGATCCGATACTTCGGGTTTAGTCTGAGTCTTCCAGTATGCAGGATGTACAGGTATTGGGAATACCTGAGGGTAATTTGATCATAAACGATTGTATAACCATGACGCTTCCATTCCTAGGGAGTGATGAAACGGGTCTGGATTTTAGTGACTCCTCTCAGTAGAGAAGTGATCTGATCTTGGTCCAAGTGTTGGACATTGATCTGAATGTGATTCAGATACAATGAGAAGATTAGATTTACGGTCTTGATTTAATCAAGCATCTATGGGAGGCCCGCGATCTGGATTTGAGATATGATCTCAATATCCATGTCACTATACGTGGAACAATACAATCGCCCTGTCCTTATCTCCAAGTATCTGCGAAGAGATTGCATTATTCTTGAAGGGTTCAAGAATAATTCCATAAGATCTAAGCAATGAAGAAATAATGATTAAATGTGATTTAACTATCTTGATGTGTGAAGAAATTATCCAATTAATTAAATGTGATTTAATTAATGTGGATAAGAATAATGTGGATAGAAATATCCAATATTCACAATATATTATAAATGTGATTTATAATGTATTAGAGAGAGCTAATTATAATTTATATGTGTTGATTAATTATTATGTGTATTGGATACACATTGTGTAATTAATTAACAATATGAATTATATGTTGTTTTGGGTTGTGAATATGATTCACAATTTTTCCATGGCAGAATGCAATATTCTCAAAGATAATTGTGAATTATTTTTGAAGAATAAAAACCCAACAAAATTTGTTGCAAATTAATAGGAGAGAAATCCAAGGAGATATGGCAATCTCATGGAAATCCATGAGATTGCTCTCCATTGGGAAACAAGTGGGCGGCACCCAATTCCTATATGGGAATGGTGGTCGTCCCCTCTTGATTGCACATGGAGATTTGATCTCCATGTGTATTTCTCCTTATTTGTTGGGATGATTTAGGAATAAATTATATTTGATTTTATCAAATATATTTTGACCTAAATTTGTTGCTTTGACAACAATAATCTTGGCCATTTGATTGACACAATCAATCTCACCCATTGATTTTATGTGTCCCATGGATTGAGATCCATGGATCCCAAAACCCTATAAATAGAGAGGCATACTATGCTCTCTAATGACTGGCAATATTGGAGCCTCTCTCCCTCTCATTTCTTCATACACGCCAGCCCCCTCTCCCTCCTCTTGTTGGTGGCCGTCCACCATACCCTAGAGAAGGAACCGTCGTCGCCTTCGCCACCGCGTCGCTGCTTCGACGTTCTTTGGTTCTCCCGTCTTCTTGGAGAGTTCCTCTCACGAAGGAGACGTTTGATCTCGTGCGACGAGATCAGGAGCAACCACGCTTGGATCATCTTCTTGGATTGCGAGGACAACGCGGTTCATCCCCGCTCTCGCAAGCGGTCTCGACGACGATCGGACTTGAGACAGGAGGTCTCTTTCTTTAGATACTTGATCAACCACGCTTCAAGAGGTATTGCATTATACTTGTTGTGGTTATAGATGAAATGATTTGAGAATGGTTCTCGGATCATGTGGTTTCATCGAATAAAATTTTTTAAATTCCGCTGCACCGAACAACTAGTACGACTAGTCGTTCTTCGTCGTATTCGATACGACGATCACGCTTTCGTGATGCGCTTGAGGATATTTTACATATCCTTCACTATCTCAGTCCTTCTCTAAGGATTCTAGATAGACATGATAGTCATACTATCAATACATCAGTTATTGTAGTACATGCATTCATCCAACTCTTTGGATGTCATATGGAAGTCATAGAAGTATGGTCAACTCTTTGACTATCCTTCTCATCTTGGGTTCGACCTATGCTTCCACTGCGCTCCCTTCATCTATAATCAACCATTGCTTAAGACTAAGGATCTCTTACGTTAAATTTAAAAGAATTCAATGTAAGAGCATTTCAACATTTATACATGTTTCATTAAATACATACAATGTGAATACTATGAAGATTCATGAATGACTAGATTATAGACAGTAGAACGATGACACTCATCGTATCTACATCCATCTAAACTCTTGAAACATTGGTTCAGGTAGGTATTCAAACATTTTGAATACAACATCTCTTATAGAGCTACCATTATGCATGATGTAGTGAACAATGTCATACATGATAAATGTCAAGAGCCCATATGTATGCCAGAAATTCTTCTTAGATTTTTATAAGGATTATATGACAATTATGATCATCATCGACATGTCACTTCTGAAGTACATCTGATGATATCAAGACTATAGAGACATACAAACCCTAGGGTTATAGTCCTATTATCTATTTAGTTGTCATTCCTCATTATTATGAGGAAACTTGCACATTGCAGCCACATACATTATGTGACCAACTGCAAGCACGATATCTGGATCATGAGTCCAATCCATGATATTTTACTGGTTATTTTTAGTATAACATTGAGTTGGTTTAATGAAGGATTATTTGAAATAAGAAATTTGCATAAGTGTATATATTTATACATATATAGATATTTTACTTTGATGTAGGAATTTTTTTATCAAAGTTGTCTTGCCTTTTCAATACTGAAACTTCATTCCCTTAATCACTTTCAATGTAAGGGATATACTTACCATCATGTCTCAGCAAGATCTGGGATCTCCTTCCTTATCTTTGTTACATCCCAATGATATGAGAATCTGCAACTCTGATAAAAAGAAGCTGGAACACATTCCGCCTTTGAAGTCCAACTTGCATCTCCCAATTCAGTCTTTAAAACCCAGGACCGCCACCCCTATGGCGATGTTCACTCGTCATTAATTGAACCAACCGTTAACAAGAATAGTACTCGCTACGCATAATCCAATATCGCCCCAATAATATTAGTATCCAACATTGGAGTCACTACACATACGGCCTCACTCTTTCGAGAAGCAAAGAGCCCGATCTAGATGCGCTTGCACATAGGAGCTCTCACTTCGAACATGCGTCTCCTACATACAATCCCTGGCGATGTAACCCTTCGCCTCGACAGGAGACCATGGATGTCACTTATGTGATCCTCCATATCATGTTCAAATTCTAATTAATCATTATGAATCACATTCATTATGATCAATTCTTCCAAGGGAAATGACATCTCTATTCATAATAGAGTGCTTTAATTTTAATTGGATTCCAATTAATCTAATCATATTTAATTAATGATCCAATTAATATCTAACAAACATTTTATTGTTACTTGAATTATGGTATTGTCTCAAATACGTATTATTCAGAATTTTAGTAATTAGAAATACATAATGATTTCTTAAGCATTATACTAACCCTACCTACTGTCATGGCCAGTACCGACGAAAGTGGGACGGACCACATACGTTGCAACCCACTACCCAATGCTCTCTGAGTAGACATCATATCCACCTTGGGAAAGGATAATGCAAAATAGATCATTTTGTACTTAAGATGATCATCGGTTCTTCAACTGAAATTATACCATATAATAATAATCAAAACAATTTTGATTAACATTATAATGATATTTGATAAACAAATCCCAAGTCCTATTCAAGCAACATGTTTGTTGGAATGTAGATCATGTCGATCATGTAACCAATTAGTGATCTAGATCACATCTAATCAAATTTTGGTTAAGATAATGTCATTTACGGAAATAATTTTCATCAAATATTTCACAAATATTTATGTACAGTTATTCCAGGGAATTAAACAATTTAATTTCACTAATTGAGTAAATGAAAATCACTAGGTTCTTGATTAGGAAAGTATTTCAAGCAGTGACCCTCACTTACTAAAAATACCATATCTCAAGCAATCTAACTCCAAATTAAGCAAAGTAAGTCCCAAAAGTTTTCTAATTTTATTTAAAATAGAACTAAGTTATTTTCACGTATTTTAAGGCATTTCAAATCCATAATTAACTCTTTGATTACGTTGTGATTCGCAGTCCCCAAAACTGTGGATACATGTTCACTAAAATGAGCATAACTCGAGCAAACGAAATTGAGATCCCGTAAACTCAAATCCTACGACTTCCTTATTTAATGGGGAATAAAATACAATTATTATTTTCGTGTTTAAACAATTTAAACAATTTCGAAAATAATCTCAAAACAGAGATGCGAAAATGAATGCAAGAAAACTTTCGCAAACCCCAATAAACCCAAGTCATCTTAGATTTATGGATCGCATCCAAAAACATCAACCTAAGGATTTGATACCACTTGATGGATATGGTTAGATCCTTAAGTGCATCACGGAAGCGTGGGCATCACATCAAATACGATGAAGAATGACTAGTCGGACTAGTAGTTTAATGCAACGGAAATTAAAATTTTTTATGCGACGAAACCACATGATCGAACAACACTTCTCGGATCGTTTCGTCTAAACCACAAACAAGAAATACGATTACCACTTGAAGCGTGGTTGCGATCGAGTCTCTAAACGAAGAGACCTCTTGTCTCAAGTCCGATCCGATGGAGGAGACGCTTGCGAGCGCGGGGATAAATCGCGTGCTTCTTGCAATCCATGTTGATGACCCAAGCGGAGGATCTCTTGATCTCGACACACTAGATCCGACGTCCTCTTCACGAGCGAGGTGCACCGAAGGAGATATAGATCCACGAGCAAAGGGTCGAGCAGCATAACGACGATGCTGCGGTGATGGAGACTCTCTTTAGGGCATCCATGGTGGACGACCATGAGAGAGGAAGAGAGAGGGCTGACGTGTAGAGAGAAAGAGAGAGAGAGAGAGAGCGATAGAGAGAGAGAGACTTATGTTCTCTTGTGTGTTGTGTAAAGAAGAGCAAAGGGGTGCCTCTCCTTTTATAACATTTTGGTATCCATGGATCTCAATCCATGGGACAACACAAATCCAATGGCTCTCATTGATTGTGTTTCTTTTAATAGCTAAAATTTGTGTTGGTAACACCAACAACAATTAATTTAATCGAGATTAAATATATATTGATAAATCAACATAATTTAATTATCAAATTAGATCAAGTAATATTGGATATAATGGAAAGGAGAATCTCTCCTTCCATATAGAAGGGGTGGATTACCACCCTTTCCTTGTAGGTAGTCGTCCCTTCTCCTATTAGGAAAGGGAGATTCCAATGAAATCTCCAAGATTGCATATATCTCTAATATTTACAACAACAATTGTTGTAAATTATTCTACAAAATAATTCATAATTATTTTGTGAATTTGCAATCTTACCATTGGAAAATTGTGAATCACATTCACAACCCAAAATAAAATGTAAATTACATTTTCAATTTACTGTCCAATGTGAATCCAATTCACATCATTATTTAATTAACAAATGTAAATTACAAATTGTTCTCTCTTATATATTATATATCACATTTGTAAAATATATGACTAATATGGATATTTCTATCCACATTATTCATATCCATGATAACTAAATCACATTTAATCATCTTGGATCTCTATTCTCATGTGCTCATATAATTTGAATCATATTCACATTATTTACATATTTGATAATCAAATCGCATTTAATTATTTAAGATAACTCTCTTTACAATATGAATCGAATTCACATTAATCACGATTAATAAATCACATTTAGTTATCCATTTTCTCAATGCTCGGATACTGTTGAGCGCGAAATTCAGGGGTTGGAAAAATTGATTGATGATGAAAGGTTGTGGTCGTTGTTTTCCCCCAAAATTCCGTGGCAACAAAAAATACATTTTTTTTGCTACTTATTAACCTGTATAGCGGACAGGGTCGAACTCAAGGAGGCTACGATTCCCGAGGGTTATTCAATTAGTCGAAAATCAATTAAAAGAAAATAGGAATCTCAAAGGACAACTATCCTTGGTTTTTGTTATTTTTTATCTTTTTATTTTATTATTTTTTACTTCTAATTTTTTTATTTTCTGATTTTAAAATTTTTAGTGATTTTGATTTTGCAATTTTTTTTATTTTCCAAAAATGAATAATATGCACAAAGTCAAAAATGCACACCTACTCTTTTTGCAAATTTTCAATTAATCAACAATGCTCAGAAAAATACAGAAAAAATTTGGGTTTTAAAAGTTTTGAAATATTTTTGAGAATTTTTGTGGAATTTGCATATGTTTTTGCATTTTTCTAAAAATTAAATAGTCAGAAAATAAGAAAATGTGCACATACTAGAGTAATTTGCAACTGAAAAATATTTTAAGTGCCTAAAACTATTGACAAATATTCTTATGAAAACTACATGTAAATATCTACAAACAGGAACTGAAATCACAAATCTTGGATTTTTATAGAATTTTTTATGATTTTTAGAAGATTTTTGATGTTCTTCAATTTTTTTTATTTTTATAAATAATTAATGCGTGAAAAATGTCAGAAATTAAAAGACAATGAAATAGCTCTACTCTAATTTTTTTGGAATTATTAAGAAAATTTTCGAATTTTTATGAATTTCGGAATTTCAAGAAGACAAAAAGACGATGTTTTTTATTTTTTAATAATAATAAATGATGACCAAATGAAATGAAAATTTTATGCTAAGAATATAATCACATCACGAGCATAGCACAATTTTCTTAAAATTTTTGTATGAAAAATAACCTTTATTTCATTGAAAAGACAATGCAAATTATTGTTCTTCAATTCAGGGACCAAAATGTAAATGAGCAAAAGTTTTGCACTGAAATGTAATTTGTTCAAAGTTTTTGCAAGAAATAGAACAATAACTAAAATCATGTAGAATTTCGCAAATTACCCAGTAAGGAGCATACAAAACATGTGACTTGAGTCTGGCAAGGGCTTCTTCGCAATTTCTGAAATGTCTGATGGCTTTAGATGCAATTGTCCAAATAGTATTTTTTTAATCAAAAGCTACAACACTAAGGCTCCTTCGTTCCTTTCTTTCCAAGAAAAGAGGGACTTCACGGGGGGCGCCGCTGCCTATCTTCTTCGGCAAGGCGGAGGGCGTCGACTATGGAGGGGCGGTGTCGGACGGTAGCAATGGGCTGGAGCGCGGCTCGAGCGGCGCGACGGAGGAGGGCGCGAGAAGTGCGCGAGGCGGCGCTAGATGGAAGGTCGTGCGCGGGAGGTCGAGGGCGGCGTCAAGCGTGGAAGGGGGCCACGACGGCTACAGGAGATGGCGAGGTCGTGAGGAGGGTGCAGTTGCGCTGTCGCCTAGAGGTCTTTTGCGGGCGGCGCTCGCGGCCGTGCTGGAAGGGGGCGCGGGGCGGCGCCCGTGACGGTCGGGAGGTCAGGCTAAACGGTTGGGGCGCGGGCTGCTGCCTGCGGAGGTAGAGGTCCGGCGGATGGGAGGCCGGGCGGCGCCGCCGCTTGGAGAGGTAGTCCCGACGACAGGAGCGGTCGGGGCTGCGCCGCCGCTTGGAGATGGAGGCCGATGGAGGAGGGGCGACGGTGCCTGGGACACCCGCTCAAGTTTTTTTTATTATTTTTTTAATTTTTTATAATTTTATTTTGATATGTAGATAGGAAATAAAAAAACTTTTTATATTTTTATGTAAATCTGGAAAAAGGAAATAAAAAGGATAAAGAAATTATTTTATTATTTTATTTTCTTTATTTTTATATAATCCTGCAAAACAAACGTTAGAGAACAACAAGAAAATTTATTTATTTATTTACAAATCGGAAAATGAGTAGGGATCCGTAGAAAAATGGAAGAGTCGGATCCGACTCTCCGACCACCGTGGGTGGTCGGAGTTGATATATCAGGGGAGATAGAAATAGAACACGTAGAGATCGAGAAGATGAGATGAAAAATCGAGTCCGTGGCGGATCAAAAACGTGATGGATTTCTTTTATGATCTAGAAGAACAAAATTACGCTAAAAAAATGCGACGAAGTAAACAACGATTAACCTAGATAAAATGCGAGAAAAAATTGTGGATCTCACCTTAGGAGCGGGAAATGGACCATGATCACCTCGACAAGGCCAACTCGCTGTCACCAGACGGATTAGAGGCTAGGCAACTTTCTCGACGAAATTGTTCTCTCGGAGATCGGGCACCTCTCTCTAAAGATTGATCAAGTTGGAATGAGGGAGAAGGATCCATATAAATAGAAAAGAGATGAAATTTCAATTTTTGAATTTTTTGGACAAAAGATAAGAGAGATGAAAATTGAAATGGATTTTTGAATTTTTTGGTGGAAGAGATAACATGAGATAAAGTAAAAGAGATAAAAATATTTACAAAATTATCTTTTTTTTTAATTTTCATTACATTATTTATTTGAATTAAAAATAATATTTCTTTATTTTTTTATGATGGTTAGTTAAAAATAGGAACTATATACAAATACTATCTACATATATGCCATTATTTACAAGGGTAAATGAGGAAATTAGCCTTTTTGTTTTAAAAAATTTTAGTAATTTTTTATTTCTTTTATTTTAAATATTTAGTAAAAATATTTACAAATATATACAAATACAATATACACAAAATACATGTGAAAATTGCACAAACCACCCCAGAAAACTGACTTTTCAACCGTAACTCCAAAAATTATGAAATCACAACCATTTTGAAGATAATTTAATTAGAATTCAATGGAAGTGATATTGGTTAAATTGGAGATCATATGGAGCTGGAATTGATCTTTCAATTAGTACTTAGTGGCTTTTTCCAAGTGTGTCTACTTTTATTATGTATATGATTTAATTGTGCAATCATTTTTATTAATTAGGACACATTTTTATTCACAAATTTTGTTTTGAAAGTTATTTGGTTTGGGGTTAATTAAGGCACAAATAAATTAGTGTCAGTTTTATACAGATATACACATAATAAGTGAGAAGTATTTACAACAACATACACATTTTTTTTTGGATTTTCTACTTAAGGACCCTATCTCCCCCTACTTTATTCCTGGTCGATCAGGTCAAGTCTTGACCTTCTCTCGGGGTTCGGGTCAGCCTGTATACAGTCTTCCTTTTTTTTCTTTTCTTTTTCTTTTCTTTATTTTCCCTTTCTTTCTTTCTTTATTTATTTTAGGTTAAAATTAGTAAGAAGTGTACAATATTTACACACAAATGCAAGTTAGTAAGAATATGGAGTTAGTGCTATATGAAGGTCTTTTATGAGGGATTTTTAGCTAAAATAAATTAATAAATATGACGAATCGCAGATTCATCAGATACTTATATCAACAATGAAATTATCCTGAACCCTTTCAAGGATAATGCGCTTTCTCCGCGAATCCTTAAGATGAGGTCAAGGAAATTATATTGTTCCACGTATAGTGACTTGGATTTTGAGATCATATCTCAAATCCAGATCGCGGGCCTCCCATTGATGCTTGATTAAATCAAGACCGCAAATCTAATCTTCTCATTGCATCTGAATCACGTTCAGATCAATGTCCAACATTTTGACCAAGATCAGATCACATCTCTACTGAGAGGAGTCACTAAAATCCAGACCCGTTTCATCACTCCCTAGGAATGGAAGCATCATGATTATACAATCATTTATGATCACATCACCCTCGGGTATTCCCAATACTTGTACATCCTGCATACTGGAAGACTCAGAATAAACCCTATGTATTGGATCAACTTTATACTGTCTACTTCATGGTTTTATCAGTAAGTTTCTCATTCGATCATTGGGAGTTGGTATCGATTATATCCTTCCCAAAAGCATATATCATACCTAGGTCTTGATCATATACTTTCCAAAAGTATATATCAAACCTACAAATTCAGTCAAGCTTCCAAAGCGAGATCACCGTGCACGAAATTTGATTCTTTCCAATATATCATGAGTGAGCTCATGTCTTCTGGTTCAGTAACCGAACCTGTATGATCCCTTTGAGAGATCGTATTACTCATATGCCCTTATATGAACACCAGCACGCTGGTGTATAGACCTTGGTTAGGTCATCAACCTATTGGTCTGCCAAATGTACATAGTCAGACATATATCAACACATCTATCTCCGGTTAGAGGATGCATGCCTGTATCATTTGACGGTGCTTGATGATTCCTCAATCTAACTCATTAGATGTTCATCCAAGCACCAGCCTCTATGATTCAATAATTGAATCAACAGTTGTTTGATCATTAAGATGGCCATGGTACATAACCCTAATTGTACTAAGGGACCTATTATGCAAATTATACATTCTTCATTTCAGATCAGGGAATAATATTCGCAATAACATTTATTGCATAATGGATCGTTGTGGACTCGCATGTCCAACATATGGATACTCTCTTGCTCCTCTTCATGTGCTTTCTCCTCTACTCTATCAGGTGCTCGTGGTGATCTACCACTCCTGAGATGAATGAAGTTAGATAGAAAAATCAGGAAAAGAGATCGTACCTATAGTGGTGATGTCAACCTGATCTGAATGCCTCCTCTTGTTCTTCGGATTCATCTGAGGCTGGGTTGGGACAGTAGTCTTGGGCGAGGTCAGCTCATCCAGACAATGGTTAACCCGCTCCATCTCAGTCATGTGTGTAGTCTGGAGTGTGCTCAACATATCCATGATCTGGTTCAGTGCCACGTCATGTGAAGACTTATCAGACTCTATGTGATGATCACCCTGACTGTCTACTCTCTCCTGCCTAGGAGTGTACTGCTGTGGTGTGTGACACTGAGCACATCTCTGAGGTGTAAAAGAAGACTGTTGCTGCTGCTAGTAATAAAGTGTCTGTGAATGTGAAGAAGGGTGCTGAAAAGAATGTGGTCTCTGATATGCGTGCTGGTGAGACAGCTGTTGCGTGTAAGGATGGCGGTGCTAGAAATGTGGACATCCGTGCGGCGGATAATTGTACTGCTACTGCTTTGTAGTGGTGTATGCTTTGAGGAGTAAAGTGTGGTGAAGGTTGAATAGGAGTGTACCATATCCCTTTGATCTCAAATGTATGAGAATCAACATCAACATATCCAGGGCTAGTGATCTGACTCGGGTCGGCATTGGACGGATCCGCATGCCAATCAAGATGTGGGGTCTCAGTAGGCTGAACCGACTTGCTCTAAAAAAACTTTATCTGTCGGGTGGGAGGAGCAGGTAAAGATCTCCTAACAGCTGGGAAGTAAAAGAAGGACGAGTCTGCTGGTACTCAAGCTGCAACTCGGTCACCT
Source organism: Ottelia alismoides (assembly GCA_037367405.1). NCBI lineage: Eukaryota > Viridiplantae > Streptophyta > Magnoliopsida > Alismatales > Hydrocharitaceae > Ottelia > Ottelia alismoides. The sequence goes on along the minus strand of JAZKJV010004117.1, from coordinate 80,091 downwards.
TCTTCATCAAATCACTCAATTGTTGAGGAAGTGATGAGAGTTTCTCTAACTCTCGCAGCGGATGTAGATCAAGAACTTGCTTCTGGATCACATCAATTAATGTATGCTTCTCACCAATAAATCCCATGTCGGATCATGACTCAGAACCTGAAACATGTGCCACCTTCTGCTTCTCTCGGTGGTATGGTGGTTGTAGGCCCTTTTGGTTTGCCTGAGTAGAATGAATGACGCGGAATTCTCCGCCATCCCCTCAAAGATGGACCAGACTGACTCGGCATCTCTACTCACATAATTTTCGCCACATGTGGCGCTCAATAGGCACTGAACATCCGGCTGGAGTCTTCGAAAATAATTATGTACTAGCACCGTCAAAGGTATCTCATGATGGGGGCATCTCTCTATCAAATCCTTGAATCTATCCCATGACTCATGGAATGATTCATGTGGCAGTTGTGTAAAATCGGAGATCTGACTCCTCAACATGTTCGTCCGTCCTAGAGGAAAATATTTACGCAGGAATGTATACTTCAGACCATCCCATGTAGAAATCTCCTTCCCAAGTGACTCAACCAGTAGAGCGCTCTATCTGCTAAGGCGAAAGGAAAGGCCTTGACGCAAATAGCCTCCTACGTAACTGCTGGGTATCTAGCCGTACCACAAATCATCTCGAATTGCAGTAAAAAGGTAAACAACTCCTCTGAAGCATTCCCATAGTACTTGGGAAGCAAAGAAATAAAGGACAGTCTCACCACGTATGACCGTTGATTCGGTGGAAACCGAATCCAATGGTGTAGCGTTCTAGCTCCCCGGTCATACTCATCTCTCAAAGTAATGGGAACTGGTAGAGGTGGTAATGGGTTCCCGGCTCCTGCTCTCATTGCAGGGATCTCAGCTCGTATCTCATCTTAGACTCGACACTGATCTCTGATATGTAAACTCATCTGTTGTAATGTGTCTAAAATCCCCGTGGTAATAGTTGAAGCTGGATCAGGTCTCTCATCCGTCAGTCTCTCCTCATTCTGTCTGTCCTCAGCAAATATCCTCAACTGGTGCCTTCCCTCTAGCCATAGTCTTCGAATCCTCTGGGAAGGAAAAAGTCTCATAAGAACTCAGTGAAAAATGTGTAGGAGAAAGAGACACAAGGTTGAGGCGTGGGTCTGCCTCAATAGAAAGACTGGGAGATGAAGGAGTCTAGGGTTGGCTCCTCTCATGACTAAGCGGGACTAACTCGGGAAGAGGGTCGTCCCGAGTCTGTGAAGACATACGACCGACGGTGCATCGTCGAAAGCTTACGGAGTCTGAGCGCAAAATCCGTCTAGTCGTCATCATCAATGTCAAAAGTATATGAGAGAGAATATGAAGTCAAGTAAAAAACGTGAGTGTGAAGGCGTATAAGACAAGGTATAACGCACACCTCGCATTCAAACACAATACAACCCCAAATTCACCAACTGAACACTGTGAAGACCAATGGATCGGTCTGTTATCTTTTCAATTTTAATTTTTGGTGATCAATCAATTGTTTGACAAGCTCTCAGGTGTAGTCTCCTATGGTAGCTCGGGTTTAGGCTGGCGTTGTGCACCAAGCTAAACAAGGCTGCTTCTTCTAGTGGTCAGAGGCAAGTGCTTGCAGCAAGTAACATGACCCAAAGAGAAAGTCCAAGGGCCTAGGGCACAAGTCCAGGGATTTGGGCTATATTCCTTAAGTGTACGTGCCTCACTCACTCTGGAAGGAAACTGCAAACAATGAAGGGTTTTCTCTCCCAATGCAATTTTAGTCCAGGTATTTTTAATTTTTTGTCAAGTTTTTAGAAGAAAAAAACTTTTTTTAATTTTTATGGTTTTCAATTTCTTTGGACATTTTCAACAATAACTAGCGGGATGTTGGTTCTTTTTAATTTTTGAAAATGTGTCTAACAGAGGGGGAATCATGGAATGCTACGGAAATCAATGATGCATGCGGAGATAGAGATCATACCTGACGCTAGCAGTCTACATGCAAGTGATCCACAGAAATTGTAAACCTATAGGCTAATGCATGAAAAAGTCGAGAAAACTGAATCCTAATAAGCAGTTCTAGCGTAAGAATGAATTTATTTTTAAAACTGGTGAATTACGCCTAAATATGCATTAGGGATGTAGGTTCTACCTAGTCATCTAATCAATGAAGCATGCACTCCTAAGGCTCCATGAAATCGTGTGAAACAAAGAAAATCGGCAAAAACCAAAAACCGCGGTGAGGTCCCCCACGTGCATCGGCATCTGGCAAAACAGTCCCCGAAGAAAGTGTAGAGTCCGGTTTTTACAAGTAGGGATGTCCTTAGTGGACCTCTTCTACAACAATTCAACAACAGTTTTATCTCTCTCACAATAATACACTAATCAACTCTGTCCTCCGCAGCCGACTCGTAAAGAAGGAGTCGGCCTCTGCTCTCTCAACTAACTCGGCTTCCTAAGAAGCTGGCTGATCCTGCATGCCCTCCAAAATTGGTTAGCGGTTAAAGGAGATCGATAAACGACTCGAGCAAAGCCGTAAGAAAATCGAGTAAAAACCACAAAAAATAAGAAGAAAGAAAAAATCACAAAATATTTCAAAAATCAAAATAACCCTAACGCCTGCCCGGTAACGGCGCCATTTTGACGCGGCTCGGATCTGAATGCGGTTAAGTGATTGCATTGTCAGTGTAGAGAACCGCAAAGAGACCCGAGTTACATCAAACAAAAATCGGTTTTAAAATAGGAGAGAGAGAAAGTGATGTAAATTAATATGCTTCTCTCCTATTTTAAACCTTACACATTTTTATTTATCCAGGTAAGTATGCCTGGGTGAAACTCAAGGAGGCAGAATAGAGATACTTTTATTTTTGAGTGAAAATATATTTTTGTGATTTTTTCTCTCTTCTCGAAGCGAGTAAGAAAACGCAAGACCTTATATAAATATATATTTTTTATTTTTTATTTGATATTATATTTTTTCAATTTTTTATTTTTTCAAAGCCATATTTTTCAAACAATTTACCTACAATAGATGAAATAAAGGTGATATTATATAGTAGGTAAATCGACCGAGCAACGAGCTCGAAGAAGACTCGAAAACAAATCAAAACGGAGTCACGGTTCGACAAATCAAAACACGATGATAAAGCGACGAAAACACACAAGAATTACTGAAGAACCTCGCTAGGGTAGTCGCATAACTACCCTAGAAAACTTGATAAAAAATAATGTCGAAAAAGTGTTCAAAATTCCCCTACAGTACAGGGGTAGAAATGTAAGAAAAAGAAATGAAGTTTCTGCAGTTTGGTCCACGGCCATAGACGAGAATGTAAAGAAACTATGAATTATTACATTTAGGTCCCCGTGCGAGGACTTAAATGCAATTTCTGGAAACTCTGGGGCGGTATGGAGCTTCTGGAAATTTACTGGACTTATGTGGCAAAATTCACACCCCTTCAGATCGGACGGTCAAGATTATTACGTAAGAAGCGATCTGGGACGTCTGCCACTGACATGTGTCGTCCAACTGTAGCCTCTGGTATTCTTGGGTTTTTCTTCATTTCTTGCGCCGGTAACTGACGAGTCTTCTTCTCTGATTTATCACAGGTGATCGGAGAGTCGCTATGGCCTCCTGTAGGTCTAGAGGGGTGGCTGCTTCACCCCTCGAGCTCGCCTATGGGTGAACTTGAGCGGAGGTGCTTGCAATCAGCGGTTAGAAGTTTGAAGAAGGTATTGGGCCTACTGTTTTGGAATTGATGAAGTCTGTTGCGTCTTCTTTGGTTGCGAATTGCGTGAAGATGAAGATCTCCATATGACTTAAAATTACTCCAGATGAGAGACGATCCTGCAAATATTGTGACATTACTCAAGAATCGGTCAAATAATTTAGATTTGTAATGTCAAAAATGCGTTTCCAGAATAGATGAGAATAGGAGTGAAAAATGGGGAAGATATCAGATGGGATTGAAGTCGATTTGATTGGGTTTGCAAGAAGTCTATGATGTGGCATCTATGATGAATGATTAAACAACTTAATGATGTGAATACAGTCCCTAATGGAGAAACAATAATCGAGAAATAAAATGGTGAAAGATGGTTGAATACATGTGGTCACAGGGTGTATAACCACTGCTGGTCCTCGCTCGATGGGTCGGCTTTCCGGAGCTCCACGCGTGCACGGCGGCGATGCTAGGCGACGTTCAACACATTGGAACCTCCGCCGATCACCCTCCATCCACGTGGGCCAAAGATCAGGACTTGTCACCTCCTTGGATGGCCAGAATCGACTGAGGAAGTTGGTGCTCGGCCACTGGAATTGGGGCTGGGTGGTTATAGGAGTGTTAGTTTTAATGGCACTAAGTTCATGGATATTTATAGATGAATCACGTGGGCTTCAAGGCTAATCCAAGGCTGGCGAGTAGGAGGGTTGTTAAGAGATTAGGATGGAGTAATTAGATTGATTGAAATATTTATGAGGTGCACGGGAAAATTAGGTGAAAACGGTCGGTTCAAACAGAAGTTGCACCAGCTTCTTTGAGAAGAAGCACCAGGTGTTGACACGTGTCAACACCTGGTCGGCCAGGGTGTAAAATAAAGTATAAATTATATAATAAATAGTAAATAACATTATTTTAAATAAATGTAAAAACAAAAATTGTAAATAATTAAACTCTTTAAATTATGGTATAATTAAATTATGTAAACAATAAATATTATGCGAATTATGAATATTATATTAATACTTATGTATAAATTATAGGTTTTGGATTTTAATTAAATAAATAGATAATTAAATATTAATTTTGTATTTTCTTAATTATGAGAATACTATATAAAGTCTATGTTAATTTTTAAGGATTTTAATAAATTAATTTAGACATATTATTAAATATATGTAGAGGTTAAGTAGTTCGTTTTTATCTATAAATTAGGATTTTGGATTTTATTAAAATAATTAATAAGCTCCAAAAATTAGGAAACTAATAAATATTAAATTACAAGATCATGAAACTAATTTAAAATTATAAAATCACTAAAATTATAAATAGTGTGTTCTAAATAAAATAAATAGCCCAGAAATCCCTTTGTCATTAGGTCCCAAAACCGACTTTTTGCAAACAGACTCCGAATTCAATGAAACCACCTCTATTAATTAGAGAATATTATTTTATGAACTTTAAAGGTGAGTAGAGTGAGATTGGAGTTCGTATGAGGAAGTTATGAGGTTCGCATGTTGAAGATTTGTCGATTTAAAAGTTGGATTTCTTAGCATATATAAAACATAATATTTTTAACTTATTTTTATATTTTTATATACATTTCTTAAAATAATTAAGAAGATATTTTGGTGAAAAATATGTGCATATGAAATAATTAAAAATCAATGAAGATTTGGTATTTGTCGATAAATAGCGAAGAATGTGTGGAATGTGTTGTTGAGCGCGAATTTTAGAGGACGGAAATTTGTTGGTGAAAATAGGTCGTTGTTTTTCCCCAAAATCCCGCGTCAACAAAAGATTTATTTTTTTTAAATTTTTGCTACTTATTAACCTGTATAGCGGACAGGGTCGAACTCAGGGAGGCTACAATTCCCGAGGGTTATTCAATTAATCGAAAATCAATCAAGAGAAAACAGGAATCTCAAAGGACAACTATCCTTGGTTTTTGTGATTTTTTTAATATTTTTATTTTTTTTATTTTTTTTAATTTCTAATTTTTTTATATTTTCTGATTTTTAAATTTTTATGATTTTGATTTCGCAATTTTTTTTAATTTTCAAAACTAATGCGAAGCAATAGGAATAAAAATCAAGAATATACGCACACCAACTCTTTTTTGCAATTTTCAATTATGCCAAAAATGCTCAGAAAAATTCAAAGAAAATATTTTTTGGGTTTTAAAAGTTTTGAAATGTTTTTAAGAATTTTTGTGGAATTTTCAGATTTTTTGTATTTTTCTAAAAATCAAACAGTGAGAAAATAAGAAAAAGTGCACAGCCTGGAGTAATTTGCAATTTAAAGATCCTTTAAATGCCCATAACTCCCGGTAATTATTTTTAGAAGAAACTAGAAACCATTATCTACAAGCAGGAACTGAAATCACAATTTTTCGATTTTTATAGAATTTTTTATGATTTTTATAAATTTTTTGATGTTTTACAATTTTTTTAGGTTTTATAAATGATCAATGCGTGAAAATTGGTCAGAAATTAAAATACAATGAAATACAATTACTCTGATTTTTTTTTGGAATTTTTAGAACTATTTTCGAATTTTTATAAATTTTCGAATTTCAAGGAGACAAAAAGGAACTGTTTTTGATTTTTTAATAATAATAAATGAAGGACAAATGCAATGGAAAATTTATGCTAGATGGATATGAACATCCAGAGCATAGCACAACTTTTTTCAGAATTTTTGGATCACAAATAACATTTATTTCAATGAGAAGATCAAGCAATTTAATGTTCTGCAATTCAGGGATGAAAATGTAAATACTGCAAAAGGTTGGGACTGAAATGTAAAGATTTAATGTTTTTACCTCAAATAAATAATAAAAATAAAATGAGAGGCAGTAGGTGCAAATTACCCCAAAAAAACGTGCGAAGCACGTGCTTGTTTTGGCAAGGACTTGTTTTTACTTTTGAAAACTCCCGGGAGCGCAACTGTAATTTCTGTCGAAAGTTCTTGAACTGACGGGGGTGTTTCTGCAAATCTGAATACTTCCGAGCTGAGGATGCAATTTTCCCCTTTTTTTTATTCAAAAGCCAAACCCTAGAGGGGTTTCCTTCGTTGAAACCAACAAGGGGTCTAAAGGGGGGCGCCGCCCGCCCCTTCTTCTCCCACACGGCGGAGGTGGTCGGCTATGGAGGGTCGGCGCGGGATGTGGTGCAGCGGCGGCGCGACACCTGGGATGATCGGCGGTTGGCGGAGGAGCCCGCGATGGAGGGCGGCGGCTGGAGAGGAGTCGGGCGCAGCTTGGGGCTTCGACGGTCGGCGGCGATGGTGTTTCGACGGCGGCGCGGGGATGCGGCCCAGCGGCGGTTGGTGGTGGTTCTGGACTGTAGGCTGCGCGGCGATGGCGTGGTCTCGCTGGAGGGCTGTGGAAGAAGGAAAGGGCTGGGCCCGTGGCCGGCCGCTGCCGCCTGGACAGAGGGGTGGCGCGATGGTGGTTGCGGCGAGCGGCGGGGGTGCGGGCGACGCCGCCCCCTGCTGCAATTATATTTTTGTTTTTTTTTTAATATTTTTTTTTATTTTCTGGTTATGATATAAACAGTAAATAAAAGAATTTTTTTGTATATTTTTTTGAAATCCGAAAATAAGAAAAGAAAGGATAATTTTTTTTGTTATTCTTTTATTTTGTAATGTTCTCCTGCAAAACAAATGTTAGATAAAGAAGAGATAACAATTTTTTTTTATTAATGAATGTTAGAGAAAGAAAAATTTTATTTATCTACAAACTCGGAAAATGAATGGGGATTCGGTGAAAAATGAGGCGAATCCGATCTCCGGCCACCGTGCGTGGTCGAAGTTGATAGATCGTGGGAGATAGAAATCGAAGGCGGAGAGATCTAGAAGATGAGATGAAAAATCGAGTCGGTGGCGGATAAAATCGAGATGGAAATTTTTAAGATCTAAAAAAATGACGATGGAAAAAAATGCGAAAAAATAAAATACGATTAAACTAAGATAAAAATGCAAAGAAAAATTTGGATCTCACCTTAGGAGCGGAAAATGGACCGTGATTGCCTCGACAAGGCCGACTCGCTGTCACCGGGCGGCTCGGAGGCTAGGCACAATTCTCGACGAAATTTCTCTCGGAGATCGGGCTCCTCACTCTAAAGATTGATCAGGTTGGAATGAGGGAGATGGAGCCATATAAATAGAAAAGAGATGAATTTTGAATTTTGAATTTTTTTGGATAAGCGATGAATTTTTGATTTTTTTGGTGGAAGAGATAACATGAGATATAAAATAGAAAGATAAAATTATTTACAAAATTATCTAATAAATTTTATTTTTAATTTTCATCACTTTATTTATTTGAATTAAAAAATGTTATTTTTTTATTTTTTTATGATGGTTAGTTAAAAATAGCAACTATATACATGTACTATATACATTTATGACATTATATACAAGGATAAATGGGGAAATTAGCCTCTTTTTTGTTTTAAGAATTTTATTAATTTTTTTTATTTTTATTTTTGTTTTAAGTAATTAGTAAAAATATTTACAAATATATATACAAATACAATATACACAAAATACAAGGGAAAATTGCACAAACCACCCCAGAAAACCAACTTTTCAACCGTAACTCCAAAAATTATAAAATCACAGTCATTTTGAAGATAATTTAATTTAGAATTCAGTGGAAGTGATATTTGTTCAATTTGAGATCATATGGAGCCAGAATTGATCTTTCAATTAGTGCTTAGTGGCTTTTTCCAAGTGTGGCTACTTTTATTCTGTACATGATTTAATTGTGCAATCAGTTTTATTTATTAGGACCCATTTTTATTTACAACTTTGATTTTGAATGTTATTTGATTTGGGGTCAATTAACGTACAAATAAATTAGTGTTAGTTTTATACAGATATACACAAAATAAGTGAGAGACACACATTTTTTTTTGGATTTTCTGGTTGAGGACCATATCTCCCCCTACTTTATTCCTGGTCGATCAGGTCAAGTCTTGACCTTCTCTTGGGGTTCGGGTCATCCTGTATACAGTCTTCCTTTTTTTATTTTCTTTTCTTTATTTTTCCTTTCTTTCTTTATTTATTTATTTTAGGTTAAAATTAGTAAGAAATGTACAATATTTACACACAAATGCAAGTTAGTAAGAATATGGAGTTAGCGTTATATGCAGGTGTTTTATAAGGGATTTTAAGCTAAAATAAATGAATAAAGATGACGAATCGCAGATTCATCATGTGTCTTAAATTATTTTTATGGTTTTCTTTCCATATCTCCCCCTACTTATTGGTTTGTCGACCTCCATTTGGCCTTGGTCTTGGGGGTTACGTTATATAAATAGATCTTGCAGCTATATTTATATTAACTGAGTCATATTGTACGTATATACATATATCTAGAATATGCCTTATTTTCTTTTCTTTATTCTTTATTTATTTACATGTTTTTTATGCATATAAGTGCATTCTTATTCCTGAATGAGGTTTTGATAAAAGATGTAAATTAATGCATATTTACATGTATTTGTTAAGGGTTATAAGACAAAATGCAACAGAAATGTTAATGAATCATGGATTCATCACTTAGTCATTTAGATCAAGTACTTCAGAGATGATGTAGGTAAACTCAATGGTCTCATGGGAGAAGAGTCACTTTATGGTTACTAATGGGATTTTATTGGATCACGTCATCTCCAAACATGGAGTGGAGTTTGACCCATATAAGATTGATGTAATCTCCAAGCTAGAGCTACCACATAATCTGAGCAGTTAAGATCATTTCAGGGTCCCATTAGATTTTATTTGCGATTCATTAAGGACTTCAGCATGATTGCTGCATCTTGACTGAGATTCGATGCAAGGGGACTGAGTTTATTGTTTATGAGAAAACCCTCCTTGCATTTCATCAAATGAAAGATATGGTTACTAGATCTCATGTCCATCAGCCACCTGATTGGTGTCTTCCCTTTGAGATCATGACATACATGTCACATTTTGCAGTTGGAGCTATTTAAGGCCAGATAAGGGATTAGATACCATTTCCCATACACTATGCTAGCAAGACTCTGTATGAGGCTCAATGCAATTACACAGTTACAAAGAATTGGATGTTAGAAGTGGTTTTTGCTTTAGAGAAGTTCTGATCCTACTAACTTGTTTCACATGTTATTGTTTACACGTATCTCGTTGCCATACTATAATTACGAACAAAGAAGGATGCCAAATTGCATCTTATCATATGGATCATTCTTCTCCAAGAGTTTTATTTATAAATTCCAGACAAACCTGGAGTTAAAAATGTTGGGGCATATCTATTTTCTTGGACTTTAGATGTAGTGCCCTCTGAACAACAACTACTTCCCACAACAAAGACTTTCCAGCTGAGGCTACATTTTTTGTAGTCTCACTCGCATTGTACGGTAATATTGTGAATTATCTTGACTCCATGAATGTTCCACAAGATTGGCCTAAGCATATGGTAGACAGATTTATGACAGAGATTCATTTTTATCAGTGTGAGGATCTCTACTTTTTTAAGAGGCTGTGGATTGTATATGTAGGAGGTGAATCCATCATTAGGAATACACGATTGTGCTTGAGCATTGTCACATATAAGAGGCTGGTGGGATATATTCAGGGAAGGACTTGGCAACAATGGTTCTTCAATGTGGCATTTGGTGGCTGACTATGTTCAAGCATGCTACAAGTTATGTGAGACATCGTACTGATTGTCAAAGAATTGGAGGAACCATCGGTTTCAAATATACCATTCCCCTAAGATATATCCAGATTTTAGAAGTTTTTTATGCTTGTGGCGACGACTTCATGGGTCCATTCCCTGACAGTCATGGATCACAGTGCATCCTGCTTCGCATGGATTATGTTAGTCATTGGGTGGAGGATATCCCCACCCGAACTGTTGATAGTCATACGATATGTTCCTTTCTCAAGGACAACATTATTGCATGGATTGAAATACCCAAAATACTCATTTCAAAAGTGGAAGCCATTCCATCATAGAAAGGTTAGAATACTTGTTAAGAGGCACACCATTGAGCATCATATCGCATCTCGTTATGACCGACAGAATAACAGCTAGATTGATATTTCAAATAGGGAGATCAAGACGATACTTCAGAAACTTGTATGTTCAGATAGGAAGAACTAGACCCAAGTGCTTGACTCGGCTCTTTGGAATTATTGGACAACGTAAAAGTCTCCATTGGGCATGTCTCTCCATAGATGGGTTTATCTAAAGCCTTATCACTTACAACCTGAGCTTATTCACAAATAATTATGGGCACTCTATGTATTCAATTTGGACTATGAGAGAATATTCCTGAAAAAGGAAAGTAGATATGAATATATTGCTAGAATTCTTTTGTATGTATTCCATTCTTTTTTATTCTTTCTTCTTTTACTTTTATCATTCTCCTCTTTCCCATTTATGCGTGTGATATACTTAGAATGTACTCTGTACTATGTATAGGGGAAGTGAATGACATGAGTTGTTCTTTTTTTCTATTTCGTCACTCTTGTTTTTGCCTATATGAGGGGATCATTTACCCTAGGTATAGGGGGGGACTGATGTTGTTCACTTCATTTATTTTCATTTTTTTCATTTTCTTCTTATGGCCCTCACTTGTCCTTCGACTAGTTGATATTCTTTTTCTATACATAGGGATCATTAATCCTAAGTATAAGGGAGGAAAAGTTGAGTCATTGAGTTTGTATTTTCTTTTCGTCAATTTTCGCCTCTTGTTCGGTATTTTTACATGGGATTATTTGATTCTAAGTATAGGGTGGTTCACCAACTTATCCTCATTTTATTGATTATTCCTTGAGTCGTCGTTGTATAGATTCTTTTCTCTTTTCTATACATAGCACGAGTTATGTATTCTATTATCGCTTCTTGGTCATTTTGAGGACATAGTTCGAGCTAAGTATAAGGGTGTCATATATATTGTACAAATACTTTAGCCATAAATTGTATTTTTATGTGTTTAATTATTTGGCTAATAAAATTAGAATAAAAAAGTTTTGTAAAATGTTTGAAAATTCTTTGAAATTTTCTTTTATAAATATTTTGTACAAATTTTTTAAAAATCTCTGTACCAATGCTTTGTAAAACTTTTGTAAAAATTCGTTACAAAAGAATTGTAAAAACTTTTGTAAAATTATTTAAGTAAAAATTGTTGTAAAATTATTTTGTTTTAAAAATGGTTATAAATTATTTTAGCAATTTTCACATCCATAACTGTGATTAATTTTAAATCTACAATCTCAACCCTGTATAATCATGAATTACATGAGAAACCTCGAATAAATGTCCTGTGCTACACACATAATCCTCCATTAGTTTAGCTAGTTAACTCAACGATACCTGAAATTAATCTAACCATTTCAATGTACAACTGCTATATTTAAAAGAAAAAAAGTAAAAATTGCGTCCCACCCCTCCACCAACCCCGACCGCCTCTAGGAGCTTCTACAACCCCCATCTAACTGCAGTTGCTCCCACTCCATTGCCGCCACTACGTCATCTCTCCTCCTTCTGCTCCTCCTTCGATTGTCAGTGCCACCTCCCTCTCTGCAACACGCTTCCTCTTGCAAGTGGAGGACACTCCATTGCATATGGCAACCACTTCCTCGGGAGCCACCACAAGCTCTCACTCCATGCCTCATGGCACGTCTCCCCCATACGACGTGCCCGTGTCACCCTCGAGATCCCCCTCAAGCTCATGCTCAGTGTTTCCCATTCCCCCTTGCTTTTCTTCTCCGACATCCTCCCCATCCCCCACCCCCTCTTTGACCTCATCAACTCCACTATCCTAGATACCCACTAGGATATCTGCCTCACTTGTCTCCTCCTCCTTGCCCTCGACCACGATCGCTCTTTCTAGTAGCTCTACTCCAACTTCCTCATAGACCCCTCAGAATGCACCAACCTCCTCCTCGTCACCGAAGATGACCTCCTCCAGCTCTAGGACCCTATCCTCGCCTCTTGCCTTGCCATGCACCGTCGTAGATCCCTCTTATTTTGGAAGAGAAATTCTTACTCCCTTCCCCCCTCAAGATCTATCAACTCGCCCCCTCCCCTGACCGATTACTCTGGGCCGTTGACGTCGCCCATACATGGGGTGTGTGCCACCGGATATGCGCCGGCGCGCTTACACACAACGCCGATATGTTTGTCCCTTACCGACATGCTCAACCACTCCTCCTTTCCCAATTGTTTCCTGCACTAGAATTTCAAGGATTGGATGATCAAGATCCTCATCAACGTAGACAAAGAGGTCCACCAGGGCAATGAGATGACGATCAATTACTCTATCAGTGGTGCGAGGAATGACACACTCATGGAGAGGTGCGGGTTCTACTCTACGACAAACTCTTGGAACATGCCCCAGCTCCTCCCCATCCCTCCCCGAGCTCCTCCTCCTCCTGATCGCCCCCACACCCTGCTCTTGCCACCACGCTGGACCTACCCCTCCACCTAGCTCCTCCCCAACTCACCCACACCTCCTCCTCCACCTCTTATTCCCCGTCTTTCTCCCTACATCCCCTCTTTCCCCCCCCTCCACAATGTACTGGAGGTACTCTTGCTTCTCCAAGCGACAGTGAAGATGATGAAGGAGCATGATAGTCTCTCCTCCATCCACTGCCACCACCACCTTTTGACCAAGATCCTCTCTGTACATAGATGGTGGGTCCTCTTGATGGACTTCTGGACAACGGATTTTGGGTGCCTTGGCTAACGGCGGGGCTTCCACGTTGGTTGCGGGTGGGGCGGTGGTCGACGGATGTGGTAGAGGTGTTCGATGGACGTGGCAGTGGCCACGGTGATGGAAGTGATGGGGGGAGGTTTTCAAGAGACTGGAGAAGAGGAGGAACAAAATTTTATAAAAAAAAGTTGCGAAGAGCAAAATTGTCCACATCTAACTTTTTCCATCTGAGTTAATGGAGCTTAGTAATGGAAGTTGACACTAGGTTAGGCCAGGTAAAGGTTAAGCATTACTCATGATTTCTCATGTAATACACGATTATGCAGGGTTATGAATGTAATTGCAAAATTACTCAGGGCTATGGGTGTGCAAATCCCAATATTTTATATCAAAATATTTTATATTGTAAAAATGTATGTAAAATATTTGTAATTACTTATTTGTAAAATTGATTTGTAAAAGTTTGTATATTATTTTTTAAAACCTCTTTGAAAATGTTTGTAATAATTATTTTAATTTTAGTAATTTTATTTTTGTAGAATATAATGTAAAGGTTTTGTAAATGTTTGTCAAAACATTTATAAAATTATTTGTAAATATTTTTCTCCTTGTATATAAAAAACTTGTTTGTATATATTGTGGATATTTATGGGTTCTACAGATGTTTGTAAATATAACTCGTAATCACTTTGTAATCATGTAAACAAAAAATTATTTTGCGCATAAAACCTCTTAATAAAATCCTCATATAAAATTTATTCAAGTTTGTATAAAAATATCTTTATTAAAATCTATTTATAAAAATCTTTTGTAGATAAAATATTTGTTGCAAAATTTGTATATAAAACTTGCAAATATTCTTTTTGTAAAATTTTGTATAAAATGTGTATAATTTTGTGTATATGTTTGTATAAATTTTTTTGTAATTTTTAGAAAATCCTTATAAATTATTAGAAATGTGTATAGTAGTACATATTAAAAATTCAATTAAAATTGAAAAAAAATAAAAACTATAAAATTTGTAATACTATTTGAAAAACCTTTCAAAAAGATTTTATTTTCTTTTATTTTTTTCTTTTTCTTCTAAAAAAATCTTCATATATAGTTCTTGCATTTGCATGTGCAATTTTTTGAAATGATATTGATGCCTAAACTAGCTCGGACTAAAATTATTTAATGGAGTTTGGTTAATACCTTAATGAACTTATTTTGAAAGGAACCTTAAAGGATCTTGAGTTGACTTTTCAGTTATAACGATTTAATTCTTTGAGTCCACAGGACTATGTTAACATGTCATCTTTATTGTCTATGTAGAATGTTTCGTAGGCGTGCATGCTTATTTTAAACAGTAATCTAACTTAGATACAAACTTTATACGTAGCTCTTCACTAATGACGTAGTGAGTGTAAGAATCCTTTGGCAAGAGACACACATGATTGGAGACAAACGTAGTCAACTTGAGTGGCCAGTGCACCCCAACCTAGTGTAGTGGCATGGACGTCTAAAGACATTAGCAATGAGTTCAAATAAAGCTACATATGAGGGATGGTCTGCTGGAACAATTTTTCTAAGACACCAGATAGAAAGATTCTATATCTGTAGGGGCACAATAATATCTATGCAATGCTTCTATCCTTTATACCAAATAGAAAAAAATATGCATATAATAAAAAAGTGTCATTCATGTATATATTTTACTACATTGGACCGGCTTCAGAGAGACTGCAGATCTTAGTGGACATTGACTACACTGGTTGGCTTCACAAGAAGATGTGGCTACACTAGCGACACTCCCCTTCTCTTATTATTTTTCTACTTCTCCCCCTTCGATTATGGACACATCATGAACCTGAACGTAGAATAAAATACCCATCTCCTCGAGGAAAATGTAATTAGACAAGTTCTTAGAAATGTCTGACCGAGATCCATACTTTGATTTTGCGAAGATTTGTTTAAAAATCAAGATTGGTCTAGGGTTTTTATATTTCCTTTCTTCTTTCTACTCATTTCTTCTTTAATAAGTGTTTGCTAATAGACTAGCAAAGGTAAAGTATAGGGGGAGGATGAATCTGCATTTCATCATCTTTATTCATTTATTTTAGCTAAAAATCCCTACTTAAACACATGTAATAATTTGATAAATTAATTATTATTATTATTTTTTCTTTTGTAAATATTAAACAATATTCTTATTTTTAAATAAAAATAAATAAATAAAGGAAAAATAAAGCAAAATTAAGACTTCATATATGCAATAAATACATGATGACTTTGACCTCGAGAGAAGGTCAAGAATTGACCTGATTGACGAGGAATAATTTAGGGGAGATAAGGCCCAGTGTAGATATATAAAAGAAAATCAAATCGCACTCACTATTCATCATTACACATACACCATTATTTTGTATATAATTCATTCTACTATTTTATCCAGCATTCAATTCATTCCAAATATAAATAATTTCTTCTCGAATGTTATACATAAAAAATAGTTGTAAATATTTCAAGAAAATTCGTTGTACATTGTGAAAATAGTAGTACTTCGAAAAAGCTGTAAAGCCAAAGTTGATAGATAGTGAAATTTCGAGATTTCGCTTATGACAACTCATTAATGTATAAGGAGAAAGTCAAGCATTGGCAAGATAGACACATTAGGAGAAAGAGATTCATCCTTGATTAGAAAATGTGGTTGCTTAATGTGAAATTGGAGTTATTTCCTATAAAGCTCGAAAGCAAATGCTTATGACTATTCATTGTTACAGTTGTGCGTGACTACAATAGTATTGTCATATTTGAGTTGTGATCTGATGTACAACCCTCAGTCATGAACGGACAATAGCTGAAGCCATATTTAGGTCATTATACACTCCTGTCCGTGGTTGATTATATTCATTTGGAGTGAGACAATGATCCTTTGACAACTTATGTGTTTAATACATTAGTTGATATTCATTTGTATATATTCCTTTATTTTTAGACTTTCTTCTTCTAATTTAGTATATATTCTTTTATTTTTAATTTATCTTCTTCAATTTTTGTCATTCTGCTCTTTCCCGTGTATGTGTGTGCCATACCTAGGATGTACTCTATACTATGTATAGGGGAGATAAATGGCATGGATTGTTCTTTTTTTTCTATTCCATCACTCTTGTTTTTGCTTGTGGTAAGGGATCGTTTACCCAAAGTATAGGGGGACTGATGTAGTTCACTTCGTTTCTTTTCATTTTTGTTCATTTTTTCTTTTTTTCCTTCACTTGCCTTCATCCTTTTGATATTCTTTCTCTATACATAGGGATAAAAAAATTACATGCAGAATGATGGGAGACGGGCAACAGGTTGTGCCAACAAAATGGAAAATAGAAATACATATAAATTTTTTAAAAAAATATAAATGATTTTATTAAATTAAACTTAAAACATGATAATTCTATTTTTTAATCTATTTTTTTAAAATTTTTATTTATTTTTACCATTTAGTTTATTGGGTGTTAATTTTTACAAGTATATACATTATTATATTTACATGTATTTTACATATTTTCATTGTATTTTGAGCTTTTATTTTTATATGACATGTACATATTTTCGATATTTATAATTTAATTAAATATATATTTACACATTTTTTTGTTTTTTATGATTTTGTTTACATACATAAATAATTGTATGCATATACATTATTGTATAGTATACCTATTTATTTTAATGAATTTTTATTTGTTTTATTTTTTATTTATATTTTAATGTATTTCAAATAATATGTACAATTATTTAAAAATATAAGAGTAAAAATATAAATAATAAAAAATATTAATATTATATACATATGCATAGTACAACTGTACCCTAGAATGCTGATTTTTACATCTTAATACCATTTGAAATGAAACAACCTTCATTAGAAAGAAATTTTAATTGGAAACTCAGTGGAGGTGAGTTTGGTTTAATAAGAGTTCTTATGGAGTACTGATTTATCAATGAAAATCTATTCACAACACTTTCATCTGAGTATACATAGTCACTAGTGCATGAAGTATTTATAGCAACCAAATTCTTATTTCATAGAAATTAGTATGTACAAGATTTATATTGAACACATATCTTATTTGAGCTATGTATAATGCTAAATAAAATAAGAGGAGTTTGTTGTGCAAAATTTAATTAAGGTTTTCACAATATTTTTGTATTTTATTTTCCCCCTATCTCCCTCTACTCTATTTCTTGTCACCCTAGACAATGCTTGACATGGTCTCGGTGTTTAGTGTTAGACAAGACAGTATCTTTGATATTTCCTTTATTTTATTTTTTAAATTATTATTTTATTTAAGGTTTAAATACATGTATTTGTACACGGTACACAGATTAGTATATGGGTGTTAAAATATGTATGTTATCGTATTTACATGTTTTTATCTTTGAATTTAAAACCAAAATTGAAATAAAAAAAGTGATGGAGTGGAGGTTAATCACCGTGCAAGTTGAAGTGTAATTTTAAGTGAAAATGTTAGTGAGCATGTATTACAAGTTGAATATGCAGGCTGTATGCCTACATGTTCAACAAGGATACAAACCTTAATATCTTGAACATTCCACTAGAATATGTTATTTGGATTAGTCTGAAATTTGATAGGAAAAAAATAGAAATGATATAATGATTTAAAAACCACATCATTGGTTGGATTTCTTTTAATCATTTAATTATATTGGAGTCAATATAATTGGTCATAATAAGGATTTAGTCATAAGATGATGCATGGTCTTTCATCATTGTAAAGAGTGCCTAGCCATGGATTGTATTTTAGAATTTGTTCTTCCGATTCATATCTTCAGAATATTAGCCCACATCGATTAAACTGCTACATTCTCGAAAAAGATGGGGCGTACTACTCCATTCCCAAAAGGAGATGATTTGCATGCAAAGTGAGAATATTGTTGATTATTTAGCAAGGTAGTATTGGATTATGCATATGATATAGCTTGTGTTCATTGATGATCGGTTTAATTATTAACATGGCAATGTCACCTGCGGGGCATCGGGCATGGGTATTAAAGATTGAACTATGAGAATGTAAGTTGGATTTACAAAGTGGAAAGTGTTGCCACTTCTTTAACATTCTCAGTATTTTCTTATATTATTTCCTTTATGGAAAGGATATGACAAATCTCTCTTAAGGTATATGGTTATGATGCCTCATGTTTTGAATGTTGGAAAGAGCATGAACTTTCAAAATAAAAACGCGAGACAACTTTGATTTAACATAATTTCACCCCAGTCAAAATATAATGAATTCAAGTTGTTTAATTTCAGAATTTATCATTGCTTAACCTACTATATATATATATACATATATATATATATACACATACATATATACATACATGCATACAATACATGCATACATCCATGCATGCATACATGCATATACACATAACATACATACATACATATATATATGGGGTGTGGGAGTATGGACCAAGCTGCATTTAAGTCTACATACACCGGTGCCACAAACATCCATTTTTCAATAAATTTTAATGAATCCTTTGTCAGTTAGATCACAATAATTCATTGTGATGCCATTCAAATTTCATCCTAATTCAAAGATTCTAACTTATTCATCAAGACAATCAAATTTTAATAGTCTAAAAGTTTCAAAAATGGACCCCTTCTGATGGACATTATAGGAATGTCTATTTTACATTAAATTTGAAACAAAAAATCCACTTAGTATTCTATGTAAATATACTGAGTATTATTTTTAAAGAAAATGGGGGAAAATGGGCATTTATGGCACTAGTGCATGTAGACTTGCATGCACATTGGTTCATACTCCCCAACACACACATGAGAAAAAGAACTATACCCCCAAGAGCATGTGACTTGCATGCTCCTACCCTATTTCCCCCTGATTATTTTATTTTTTTAAGATGAAACAAAGGAGAATTTTTATCACCATATATCACTGTAATGTCATTCGAATTTAATTTAATTCAAGATTTCTATCCTCTCCATCAAAACTAACAATTTTTTACGATATCAGAATTTTTTTGAATCAGCTCCCTACAGATGGACATCTTTAGAATGTATGTTTTAAATGAATTTATAATTACCCAAGGACCCTCGATAATCACGAATTACACTCAGACCCTTGAATAGGTGCTCTATTTTACACCAATAACCCTCCATTAATTTTTATCATTAACTCAACTTGAGCAATGAGTTATTCTAATGAACCCTGGATCCAATGGTTGATGTTAATGAAAAATAAAAATAAAAATAAAAATACCCATCTCCTACCGTTTTCTTCCTCCAGCCCCACCCTCGTCGACCACCTCCCCAATTCCTTCTTCCCCCTCCTGCTCCCCCACCACGTCCCCTTCTTCCTCCTCCAGTTCGTCCCACCCTGCCAACCACCTCCCCCTCCCCTTCTTCCTCCATCTCCTCCCCCTCGTCTTCTTCCTCAGCTAGCTCCCCTCCTCCAGGTTCGAGCATCTCCCCATCCTAAGATTGTGGACCGCCTCCCACCCTAGTCTTGCAGACCACCTCCCCACCCCAGTCATTCGGACCACCTCCCTCTTCCTCCACCCGACCCCCTCTTATCCAGCTTCGACTTCCTCTAATGTCACCTTCTCCAGCCTCTCCCTCCTACGAGGACCCTCCTCCATATTGCCCTCTTGTCCAACTCCATTGACCCCTTCGATACTGATGAATAGATGATTCCTTAACATTCTTCTGCATTTTTCTTAAAACGATTAAGAAATACATATAAATATTCATTAATTTCCATCTTTTATCAGAAGTAAAGTCATGAATAAAAATGTACTTTTAATTATTAAAAATATGTAAACTAATAAAAGAATTGAAAATAAAGAAAACAAAAGTAGGCATATTGTAGACATGTATATGTGTGTAATATGACTTATAAAATAAATATAACTTCAACATATATTTATAACCTAGTCTCTAAGATCAAGTCAACATGGATTGGTTGACAAACAAACAAGTAGTGGGAGATAAGAGAAAAAACAAAAAAAAATATAATTAATTATTGACTTTATACATCCTTCACTAGTTATCCAATAATTATCGATTTTTCATTGGTTTTTAATTAATTCACATAGACATATTTTTCTCCAAACTCTTTTCCTAATTATTTTTAAAAGTATAGAAAATTATAGAAATAAGATAAATACTTTATCGTGTACATATACCAAGAAATCCTGCCTTGAAATTGTCAAATTCTCAAATTTTAAATATCACAACTTTCTCATACAAACTCCAATCACCTTTAAAGTTCATAAAATAACATTCTCTAATTAATGGTGGTGATTTCACTAAAATCGGAGTACATTTGCAAAAAGTCGGTTTTGGGACCTTATTGAAACTAGGTTTCTCGGCTATTTATTTTATCTAGAACATTTTATCTATAGTTTTAAGGATTTTCTAATTTTTAGTTAATTTTTTCTATCTTGTAATAAAACCATGATTTAATTCATATTTTTCTGACATTATTTATTATTTTAAACAAATCCAGAACACTATTATATAGATGAGATTGAACTGTATAATTTATATCATATTTATTAATGTATTCAAATTAATTTATTTAAATCTTGAAAAATCCATACATACTCTATTTATTATTCTAATTATTAATATAAAATCCAAACCAATTTATATAGTATTAACTAGACCTATTT
Source organism: Ottelia alismoides (assembly GCA_037367405.1). Taxonomy (NCBI): domain Eukaryota; kingdom Viridiplantae; phylum Streptophyta; class Magnoliopsida; order Alismatales; family Hydrocharitaceae; genus Ottelia; species Ottelia alismoides. The sequence continues at coordinate 58,967 of JAZKJV010004117.1, read as the reverse complement.
ATTAATATAATATTTATATTCCATAAATTATTTCATATTTATAAAAACTAGATATTTCATTATTTAGATAAATTAATTATTTACATTTTTATTTTATACCTATTTAAAATATCATCATTTACAATTATTTTCATAATTATTAATGAATTAATACATTCAACCAACCAAGTGCTAACATGAGTCAACATCTGGTTCTTCTTCTACAAGAACCAAGCAGTTAGAATTGTTGCACCAATCAATCTTCACCTAATTATCATGTGCTCATCCTAACCTCCTCACTTAATCCTAACCTTCTAATATCCTGTCCTAACATCCTAGTTAAATACCCACCATTGATCTACACCTAACTCCCCGTCGATTCTCCTATAAAAGTCCATCAACTTTACCAATTCCAAACTAACTCTTCAAACTCTTCCAGTTCCAGTAACTACCTGGTCGACCCTCCATTTCACAGCCTTGCCCAGGCCACATCCAGCAGTGATAACACCTGAGGACCGTCCATCGTGGAAGAGGCATCATCGGAAGAGAAGTTCCAAGGCCAGAGCACCGCCTTGCATCACTGCCATCGTAGCGTACAACTCCAGGAAGCCTAACCTGTAGAGCAATAATAGATGTTCATACAAACTCATTTCACAGGTGCATTCCTTCACCCATCCTATTAATTTCTTCGAATTTCATGCCCAATTAGAGTTGTTAAAAACACAATCAAAGACCTCTAATTACCTTCTTAGTCGCACATAAACTTATATACCAATCTCGTTTTGATTAAACTTCCATTTCCACTTGATATTTCATGTTTCTGGAAATATTTGTGATCTGCAAGGAACAACTTATTCTTGGACGATTCTTTGGTGAATCGATCAATACAAACCTTCATTTGCATGTCTATTACATATTTGGAGCAATCAAGTGATATGGAGAAGCTTCTTCTTCGATCAATCGCATAGCATTAGCAGCCTATGGTTCCCAAAACCTAGGCAACCTTCACGAATAGGAGCCACTTTTGTCAACAACATCCAACCAATTTCGTCGTTCTTGCCACCATCTCACCACCAGGCAAGCTCAAGGGGTGAAATAGTTACCTCTCTGGCCATGCAAGTGATCGGAGCATGCATTGCCTCACCGCGGAAAAATAAACGAAGAAGCATCGTCGCCACTCGCATCTGAACGAAGGAAAAATGTCAAAGACACTCGAGCTATAGGCTTTTAACACGTGTCTTAAGCCAACATTCTATGATCGCATCATCTAATCCAGACCGTTCAGTTTCGAAGCGGTAGAAAAATTGCATTAACAACCCCCATGCATTCCAAAGATTCACTCGTGTCCCATACAAGTTTCTATAGATTACGTTTACGTCCCCATGTAATGACCTAAATGCAATAAAATTTTATTTTCTTTTCTTATTAATCCGTGGACAAGGCCATTTGGTAACAAATTCTTTTATTTTTCTTGCATTTCTACCCTTATATTGTAGGATACATTTGGACCTCTTTTTGACATTTTTTCATTATTTTTTCTAAGATAGTAACACAACTACCCTAGCGAGGTTTCTTTTTATTTCTTGTGTTTTTTCATTTTGTATTTCCTTGTTTGGGTTTTTCTTAGTTTGTATATGTTTTTAGTGTTTTCTTTTTCAAGAAGATATAAAAATCACCAAATATCTCTTCTGCTCTCAAAAGTCGTGGTATTTTTATTCCTCCTCCTTGACTTCGAACCTGTGAATCTTGCCTGGATAAATAATTAGTTTTAAGATAAAATAGGAGAGAGATTCATCACATTCATTTTATATCTCTCTCCTTTTTTTATCAGATTTTTGCTTAATTAATTGTATTTTTCTTTGATTTTTCTACACCGATAATTTTCTTAACCGAAGGACAGATTTGGTTATAAAATTGGCACCGTTGTCGAGTACCTAAATGCAATTTTCCTGTAGAAATCATGCACCAATCTGAATGGGATATAAGAGAGATTTCACTTGAGATGCATAAAGTAGGAGCTAAGAAGAAGATGGACATTAATGAGTTAGTAGAGATTCCAAATAAGGCATACATATCACCCTCATTTACAAGGACAAAGTGAAGAGATGTCATGATAGCCATATTCAACATAAGATCATTGTTCCTTGTAGAAAGTATGGTTGTTCATTGCACAATTATGAATTGATCCTTGCAAAATGAAGAGCAAGTGGGAAGGACAGTACATAGTCAGAATGGTGCCCGACAATGGAAGTATTGTTATAATAGCTATGTCATCCGGTGCAGAGCCTTTCGTAGTGCATGGAAAGATGACTACGCACTTCGTGGACACTACTGATCATCTATCCCATGTTTAGGTGATCTACTTTGTACATGATGCATGACTACTCTTCCACTTCATTTCATCTTGTATGAAGACCGGTGAGACTTTCAATTTTTCTTAAGAATTTTTAATCACATGTATATTCTTCATAGACCATAATCGTCCCCATTTTTTCCCGTTATATGCTTAGGATTCCGGATCCAATGTTTAGAAAGGAATGATTGCCCATTGATTTGTACCTTTCGATTTTTACACTTTTCACTTTTCTCATGTATATACTTTCCTTTACACATGTCACTGGTCACTAATTTTTGACCACAATCTTTTCTATACTTAGGATGCCTTATCCTAAGTACAGGGGGCACAGATTGATTTCATTGATAACATTTTCTATATATCTTTTGTTCCTTCGTTGTACATTTTTTTGCTCAATCACCTCATTTTTATCTTCTACTATAGTTATGATGACTTGATTTGTAAGTATAGAGGGGTCAACTGACTTCTATTAGTTTATTCTTTTCCACCCACTTTTACTTAGCATGAGTAATGTCCTCCTTTTCCTCTTTTGATGCCATCAGAACATAGCACAAGCTATGTATAGGGTATGCATATATATTCTATATGTACTTGCTTCCACCATAACTCATACTTTTGTGTATTTTCTATGTGTATAAAATCCATAGAAAGTGGATAAGGGTTAATTTAAAATCTATTCATTTATTATTTATAAAATCCTTGTAAATAAGTAAAATATGTGTAAAATCTTTATTTAAAATTACTAATTTAAATATGTATTCAAAATATGTATTCAATGTGTATAATGCTTATATGAAATCGTATCTATTAAAATATGTGTAAAAGTCATTCAATCCTTGTAAAATTCTTCATATATAAAATTTATAAAATATTACTTATTCAATACAAATAAAAAATGTGTAATTTATCTTATAAAATCTTTGTACATAAACTTGTTTATAAAAATGGAAAAAAATACATAGAAATGTAAAGTCGTAAAATTCATAAAAAATACAAAACCCTTAAAATCCATAAAATGAGTAAAATTTAAAAAATGTACTTCATAGAAACATGGTTGCATTAGGATTTTTCATAATCACTTTGATTTCGAAACTAACGATCAAGAATAGTCTAAAGGATGGAGCTTGATTATAGCCCTTGGCTGTCATTGTTAGGAGCTTAGTTAAGATTGGAATTTAGACTCGTTGGGTCATTGACTTAAATCTTTGGGTTCCATATGAACATGTATGAGAAGACAACTTGAAAAGTTCCTAAGCAGAACACTTGGTGTCACCCGTTTAACTCTATATCAGTGAACTAATCTTGGACGCATGCACTTTGCACTTATCACAACTTGCATGGGACTCCGAAGGGCAACCCATTTCGGTGGTGCATTTCTATCCTAGTCTAGTAGTATGGATGTCTAAAGAAGGGAGAGTTTGGGGTTGAAATAATGCTTCAGATGAGGGAAGGATATTCTGACACAAATTTTCCAAACTCAAAAAATGAAAGGAATGAAAAGATGTAATATTTGTCGAGGCACAAATAATGAAGAAACCACCAAATACAAATATGACCACAATGGTACAAACTTCAACAAAAAAGATTGCACATTTTAGAGGAGACTTAGCTACACTAGCTGAGCTTCATAAGGTGAAGTGTCTACACTGGTTGCACTCCAATTCTCTTCTTGTTCTTCTACTTTCTCTCTCTATTTGATTGCGGACACAACATGATCTGACCTTAGAAGAGAATACCCCCCTCCACTGGATGAGGAACTAATGGTAGTGTATTATTGGGATGGGTGGTTTCTTCTCTTCTTTATGGTATAGGAAAACAATTTCATTCTAACTTTCTTCCTTCTTCCCTTCTTTTTCAAATAAGTGTTTGCTAAGGAACTAACAAAGATTAAGTATAAGGGGTTGATGAATCTACAATTCATTAACATTCTTTTTACACTTTGTCTTAAATCCTTAACAAATACATATAAATATGCATTAATTTCCATCTTTTATAAAAAGATTCATGAATAAAAATGCACTTTTAGGCATTCAAAATATGTAAATCAATAAAAGAATAAAAAAATGAAATAAAAGAAGGCAGATTGTAGATGTGTATATATGTATAATATGACTTATATAATAAATATTGTTGCAAGATATATTTATAACCAATCCCCCATGACCAAGTCATCTGGGATTGGTCAACAAACAAACAAGTAGGGGGAGATAAGGAAAGAAAATAATAAAAAAATAATTATTCATTTTATACATCCTTCACTATTTATTCAACAAATATCCAATCTTCGTTGATTTTTATCAATTCATATGAAAATAATTTTCACCAAACTCTTTTCATAATTATTTGTAAAATTGTACTGTAAAATATAAAATAAGTTAAAAACATTATCTTTTACATATGCCAAGAAATCCAACTTTTAAATTATCAAATTCTCAACTTCTGAACAACATAACTCTTCTCATACAAACTCTAATTTCATTATACTCAACGTTAAAGTAAATAAAATAACATTATCAAATTAATGGATGTGATTTCACTAAAATCGGAGTCTATTTTGAAAACGTCGGTTTGCGACCTAATCACAACTGGGTTTCTAGGCTGTTTATTTTATCTAGGACACGCTACTTTCTCCGCCTTGCCCCGACCACCTCCGGTAGTGACAGCACCTGAGGATTGCCCCGTGTGGAAGAAGCTTCATCGGAAGAGAAGTTCCAAGGCCAAAGCATCACCTTGCATCGCCACTATCGATGCGTACAGCTCTAGGAAACCCGATCTGTAGAGCAATGACAAAGGTTCATACAACCTCATTTCACATGTGCATTCCATCGTCCATTTCTTTTAAATTTATTTGAATTTCATGCCCATTTAGAGTTGTTAGAAATGTAATTAGAGACCTCTATGTTCCTTCTTAGTCGCACACAAACTTACATACCCATCCTATTTCGATTACCCTTCCATTTCCACTTGATATTTCAAGTTTCTGGATTTTTTTGAACTAGAAGTAACAACTTAGTCTTGGCCTATTCTCTAATGAATCAAGCAATACAAATCTTCATTTGTAGGTCTATACATATATGGCGCAATAGAGCGATCTAAAGAACTTCTTCTTGGATCAATTACACAGCATCAACAGACTAGTATTCCCAAAACCTATCTGACCTTCACGCGTAGGAGCCACTTTCGTCAATGTCTTCCATCCAATTCTGTCTTCCTCACCGCCATCTCACCATCAGTAGAGCTCGAAGGAGTCACCCCTTTGGCCCTATAGGAGGTCGGAGCACACATTCCTTCATCAGGGAAAAACCAACGAAGCAGCGCTATCGCCACTCACATCTGAAAGAAGAAAGAATGTCAAAGAACCCTATGGCTAATGGCTTTTGACACATGCCTTAAGCCGATGGTCCAGATCAACTCGCATCATCTCATCCAGACCGTTCAAATTGGAACTAGTAGGACAATTACATTAAGAGCAACTGTGCATTCCAGTGACTCACTCGTGCTCTAGACAATTTTCCAAACATTACATTTAGGTCCCGTACAAGGACTTAAATGTAATAAATCTCAGTTTCTTTTCATTTTAGTTCTTGAACAAGGACAATTTCATAGAAGTTTCTTTTATTTTTCTTGCATGTCTACCCATGTATTGTACTATACATTTGGACCTATTTTTGACATTATTTTTGATTAATTTTTCAATGGTAGCTACATAACTACCCTAGCAAGGTTTCTTTATATTTCATGTGATTTTTCATCGCGTATTTTTCATGTTTTGGTTTTATTAAGTTTGTATCTGTTTTGAGTGTCTTCTTATCTTTTTCAAGAAGATATAAAACTCATGAAATATATCTTTTCCTCTCAAAAGCCATGGTATTTCTATTTTTCCTCCTCAAGTTTTACACAGAAAACTCACCTGGATAAATAATTAGTTTTAAGATAAAATAGGAGATAAACTCATCTCATTCATCTATCTATCTCTCTTTCTCTCCTATTTCATCAGATTTTTTATTAATCGAATATATCTTCATGTTTTTTTTATACACCGCAAATTTTCATAACTGCAGACTAGATTCCGATACCATATACCCCCTGCTCCAGACCCCTTAGCACCTTAAAAAGAAATTCTTTCATCTTGTTGAAATGTTGCACATGAACTGTCATATTCTAGCTCATATCTCTTCAAAGGTTTGTAATAATTTGATAAGTGAAGCAACCTGACTTTGCCTCCCCTCTCTCCCTCCTCTATGTCTCCTATGTCCTCATCTCTTTTCTCCCCCAGTTTCTCAACCCACCCCTCCTCCTCCGACTCCCCCTATCCCTCCTCCTCGACGTTACTTGTTGCTACATCTCCCTCAAGGATGACTCCATCTAGCTCTCTATCCTCCGAGGCGGAGGTGGGAGCGGAGGTCGAAGGGGATGAGGATGGAGTCAAGGAGATGGGTGGGTTATCGACACTTCATGGAAGAAAATGATAGAGTATGATTGCAAATAAGGTTGAGCGTTAGGGGAAATTTTGACCTTTTTTAACATAAACTGTCAAGTGGGCTTCCTAAACGAAACATAACCAGAGGGTTATTATTGTAAGAGTTAAGTACTATCATTTAGTGTCTCTCGCATATTTGAGATTATGGAGGGTTTATGGGCAATTACAAAACTACTCAGAATTGTTGGAGTAAATATCTATATTCTTATTAGATTTCCATTGTTTTCATTTTAAAAAAATAAAAAATTGTAGATAAAACTGTCGAGCGCGTTCTCATATAATCCCAAGGAGCGTACTCTCTTAACAATATATATCGGGTTTAATTGGTATAACCTTAAGAGGGAGCCAACTTGGCTATGCCCACCCTAATTTTTCCTTTTAAGGTGTTTTCTAAAAATACGTAGAGGAATTTAGATCACTATATGACATATGTTCTATATCATATTTCGACTCAATTTGAGGCTATTATCCATCCATCAAACCTGTCAAAATTTAAACGGTATCAGAATTCCTAAAATCGACCATTCTAGATGGATGAGGTAGGGATGTACGTTTCACATGAAATTTAAATGATAATGCATTACCATATAATGGACTAAATCACCAAGTATTATTGAAATACATTAAAAAATAAAAAATAATGGTGGGGATAGTCCATTAAACACTCGCGTACGTGCACATATAAGAAACTTCATATAAGATGGGTCCATGTATTTAGGAAAGATCCTATGAAAGGAAGAAGATATAAGAGCGTGAGAAGACTATGCCATTACCATTGTTCTGGAAAAAATGAATGCCAAGATCACAAGTCAAAGGCTATCTCGCAACCACCTTTTGCAACTCGCAAACTTAACTCTCTCTTCAAGAAAATATTGTTCTTCTCCCACTCAATATTTCCATATTCATCTCTCGTGGACATATATCTATTTTTATACTTTATTGTTTTTACATTGTATAAGGTCTAATACTTTGAATTGCTTGAGGTCAATTAATTGATTTCTAACGTGGTTCATATATGTCCTGTTACGTAGAAAAACTATTTTTGTATGAACTATTTCAAAAGTTGAGTATTCAAGATCAGTTCGAGATAAACACCATGTCTGCAATTAGTGTCATGTAAATACCATGAAATTCTGTAAAATCAATATTTCGATAAAAAAATCATGCCGTTACGACATTTTTTGGAGCTTGGATAGACTTACTCTCATCATGATCCCTTGTTTACATTATTAATAATATTTTCCATTTATCTCCCATTTTAATACAACTAGTGGATACCCATGCTTTACACCGGTTAAAAAACATTATCCACGAGTTAGCTTAAAGGGATATGTTGGTATTAAAGAGTAGTTGTTATAGAATCTTACAATCGTGTTAGTGTCCGTATGTTTTTTATGGATATTATGGGAGACAATTGCAAATATATCCATAGTCAATGAAAACATATAATCATTTATATCCATATAATGAAAAACCAAAGCGGTATATATACCTGTACGTGTATAAGCAAAGAAATGAAACCAAAACCACAACCTGTATCCGAAAAGAATATAAAAAAACCATTTAGTTGTATATGTATAAAAAATGGTAAACAAATACATTTATGCAACCAAAATATATATAAGAAATAAAAAATGTTTTGAAATCGATTAGGATAGTAAAAGTAGCTTGTGTGCAAGGATGGTGCACAATCGTCATCACGCCAAAACCCTGAACTGGTTGTATTCGTGACATTTTGATATATATTTACATAAATATGCTCGAGGGATATGAACTCGTTCATTTGTCAGATTAGAACAAGCGATCTCTATCAAGTAATAGTGCATGGTCACCTTCCGATGGCGGATCATATCAGCTACATGGTGGATACTACTATTGGAACTGCCAACAAATCCTGGCAATTGCAGGAAACCATCGCTATACGTAGGGTTGTTCTGTAACAATTGAGTTTCCGTGAGTGTTAATATTTATACGTTTTCCATCTTAAATGGTCAATGCATTAGGACAGAAGTTTCCACGATATCCGAGGAGAGAATATGGAAGTATTGATTGGGAGAGGAAGAACATTAATTATTTAAGTTGAGTTTGGGAATTGCAAAAGGTGTTAATGTGATAGCCTTGTGTCGTTCGTGACATTTGGTGGGCCCCGAGAAAAAAATAGATTCTTATATAGAAATTCGGTCAACAATGTATACTTATAAAATTTCATTAAATTTTGGGATTCTATTCTATAATGTCCCATTATTACAAATACTATTTTTTTTAAACTAAAGGCCGAATATACGTAAAAATAGGCCCCTCAAGTTGATGGCCTCTGGGCCATTTGTTGGACAAGCGAGCCCACGGTGAGCCAATATGCAATGAATGTTAATGCAAACATTATTCTCTGATCTGAAATGGAGAATAACTAATTTGCATAATAGGTCCCTCAGTGCAATTAGGGTTTTGTACCATGATCATCTTAGTGATCATATAGTTGTTGATTCAATTACTGAATCATATCGATTGTTTGCTTGGATGAATATCTAAGAGTTAAATTGAGGACTCATCAAACATCGTCAAATGATTATTAAAAGATGACCCCTATCCTGAAAAGGAGATGGCAATCCTTTCTTGAAAATGCTGATATCTAGTGCATATCTTAATAATGATCCTCTGCTTAGGAATAAACATTTGAAGGTGTTAGATAAACTAGACCAAAGAGTTGACTTAACGAGATTGAGATAACAAAAGACCTATGTCATTTGCTATAAAGATATAGACATGCATCCATTGACCGGAGACATACTGAGTATGTAAATTTGGCATACTAATAGGTTGATGGCCTAATCAAGGTTCATACACTAGCGCCCTATTGTGCATACAAGGGCATATGGTAATACAATCACTCAAAAGGATCATACATTGTTCATTTACTAAAGCATAAGACATGATTTCACACATGAGATATTGGGAAGGATCAAATTCCATGCACGGTCAGTCTCTCTTTAGAAGCTTTACTATATTTGTACGATTTGATATATGCTTTTGGAAAGTATATGATCAATACCTAGGTATGATATATGCTTTTGGAAGTATATGATAAATATCTACTCCCAATTATCACATGAGAAACTGATGACCCGCCAAGCGACAGAGGTAAAGGTACAGAAAATAGGTCGTTGCGACCTCTATCACTCGACTAAGTCAATCAAGAAAAATGAACCACTCGAAACTAGTCAAATCAATAAAAGCAAAGCAAGCGGTCCTGCTATGAGATTAACCTGGTATAGCACCCAGGGTCGAACTCAAGGAGCACGGATTGGCCGAAGGCCTACGAAGTAGTCAAAAATGAATAAAATAAAAGATAAAATATTTTTAGTGGTTTTAATGATTTTTATATTTTTTTGGATTTTTTAATATGTGAAGAAAATAAGAAAAGCAAAAGCAAGCGACTTTGACAAATTATTTAATGCATCAAAAATCAAGCAAAAATTCAGATAAAAATATTTTTATGTTTTTTGTGTTTTTTTAATGTTTTTGGTGAATTTTTGAAATTTTTAGGATGTGTATTTTATTTTCTAAAAATCAAACAGTAGCGAAAATGCAAGGTACTGTCCAGCCAGGCCCAAAATCCCTAGATAAAATATCTAAGGACCTTAAAAGGACCTGGAGGTATTTTTCCTGTAAACTACGTAAAACAAGGAAAATTTAAGTACCAAAATTATTTTTTTGGGTTTTTAGTTATTTACTAGAATTTTAGGGGTTTTCAGGTGTTTTTAAGTTTTAGATTTTTAAGCATTGAAAAATATCCAAAATTGGCTAGAAAATCAAGGAACACAAAATAAACAGAACCTAATTTTTATAGAATTTTTAGGGGGTTTTTATATTTTTTTGTGATTTTTCAAACTAAACAGTGCCAAAATAGATGTTTTTGAATTTTTAAAAATAGCAAAAAAGATCAGAAATGTCCTCAAAATCCACAAAAATCCTACACCATGGCAGGAGCCATGTGTCAAATTTTCGTTGGATTTGGAGGTGATTTGATATTTTATTCAAATATGACAAGAGGGCACTGTGCACAGGGACCAAAGTGCAAATACCCAAAGTTCTGGAGGTCCTGGTGCAATTAACCCAAGAAGTCACGCGCCAAGCGCGTGCCTGGGGCACTCAGGGACCTATATGTAAAGAAAACAAGTCCCAAGGACCTAGTGGTAACTAGTACCAAAAGTCCAGGGGGCTGTGTCGCAAATTACCCACAAATAAACGCACATGCGAAATTAAATCATTCAAAGGGGCATAAATGCAAATAGCAAAAATATTTCATTCATTTCAGAACCATCCAGAACTACGAGGGATAAGATGCAAATAACCCAAAAATACACGTGACGAAGCACGTGGCTCACACATACAGGGGTATAAATGCAAATAAACTAAAGCTCAGGGTCCATTGTGCAATTTTTCCCAACGTAAATAAAATACGAAAAATATTTACAGTACTAACACTAAATGCATAAAAAAAGGGAGCCTAAGACAATTTACCCCTTATTAAATATCGGAGGCCGGATGAGTGACGCGTGGCTGATCTGACGGCTCTGGACGACGGCGCCTTTGTCTTCGAAAACGTGGGCCTAATCGAACGGCTGAGGGCTCTCCACGTGGCTATCAGACGGCTGTGGTGCGCTGGTGGACGAAACCCTCGAGTAGCTGACGGCGGAGATCGTTCCTCGGGAGATCTGGCGGTTGGTGCAGCTCCGTGGATGGACGGACACGATGTAATCTGGAGCGCCGAGGTCAATCTGACGGTCGGCGAGGATCCTGGAAGAACTAGTCGCCGGCGACTTTCGCCGGCCCTCCGTGCACGCGGTGGTCCTCGTCTGCCGCTCCTGGAGATCGGAGAAGCTCCGCTGACGCTCCGCGGCTGATGGTAGGCTCCGATGACCCAGCCGAGCCTTGGAGAGGTCCGACGAGGTCGGCGGAGGAGAAGCTCCTGGCCCGGATGACTCAGGCCCTCAGATGGGCTCGCAATGACCTGCAAAGGAGACCAGGAGACTCGCGGGTCGAGTGCAAAGTGCCTTGACCCCGTTAGACGTCGTGGGAGGTGATCGGGGAGGCGAAGTGGTCGAGCTCCGGCGATGCGATGGACGGAGGAGCTCGAATCCCGAGATCCTGTGCGAGCTGGGTTGAACGGAGGTACGGAGAACGTGCGCGGGAGGAAGGCGGAGGTGACGATGGATTCCGATGATCGAATGGAGGTGTGAGGTGGTCGGAATCAGCGAAAATCGTTGGCGGCGCGAATTGGGGCAAAATGGAAATTAGGCTAAATGGCTAAGCTAAAAGATTACCTGAGTGGGTGAATAGACTGTGCTGGAGCTGGTGAAGCTCCCGGTCGTGTCCTCAAGGGTCGTCTCGCCCCGAGGCTCGAGCTCCTGCTCTAGGCGGAGCACGGCGGTGCTGACTCGTCGGATCAGTGGTATCCGGCCCCTCTCCTCGCTGCGACAGCACCTGGAGCGAGCTGTCACTCACGCTCGAGCACTGGAGGTCACTGGGGGTGGAGCGGATTAGCCAAAGATGAGAAATGAGGGGGCGGAGCTGAAGCTTTATATGCTGGAGAGTCCGAGAACGACGAGCGCGGGTAGGGCGTGGAGGCGCACGGATCCCGAGATTGATGCCCGACGAGGGTGTCGGATGTGGGAGGTATCAAACGGAGCCGGGGTTTGGGTGATTGGGAATCGGGTCGAGCGTGTATAAATCCGAGAAAAGGGTCTGGTGCTCGAATCCGTGAAGAGTGGTCCTGGGGGGGGGGTCAGTTGACCGGGCGGTCAACATCCCCCAGGGCCAATGGATGAAGGCCACGTGGCTGAATCAAGAAGTGACAAATACACATAGCTAGGGGCCGAATCAGCAAAAACCCAAAACATGAAATATTTTTATTTCATTTTTTTTTATTTTTTGGTGATTTTTAATTAATTTTTGGAAATAAAAATAAGGTATTTACACTATATAGCTATATATAGGTATATGTACAATATGTAGGCTTTTGGTTTTTTTGATTTTTAATTAATATTTTTATACAATTTTATCCTTATTTTATATTTTATTTATTTACATTATAAAATAAGGAATAAAAGAGTGTTTTTATTTTATTTTTATTATTTATATACATTGGTAAAATAAATAGATATGTACATCTATATACATGGCATATGTACAAGGTATTTTTGTATTTTTAATTTTTCTTTTTTGTTTTGTTTTTATTTTTAACTTTTTATTTTGTTTTTATCTTTTATAAATATGTAAAAATATTTACAAGCATATTTTTGGGTGAGGAAAATATAGTTTTATGTATTTACACAAATATTTACACATGAGCTCCTATCTCCCTCTACTTTGGTTTTTATGCGGTCAGGCCCATGCTGAGCCCTCCCTTGGGTTAGGTTGCTCAATATTTATTCTAAATATTTCCCTCTTTTTCTTTTTGATCTTTATTCTTTTATTTTTGCACAAAAACATGCTAATTATAGGTTTTTACACAATGCATGCTTTTGGTAATTATTTATATTTACATATATCTACATGCATTTGCAAAGGTTTTGTAGCTAAAATATAAGAATAAAGAGTGATGAATGGGTATTCATCACTCCCCTATACTTAACTTTGCTAGTCCCCTAGCAAACTCTTATTTGAAAAAGAAGTGAAAAAGAAAGAAAAAGAAAAAGAGGATGTACATGGATCAAGGTTGATTATTAAACTTGCCTTCATTAAATTGGGATATGGAGCTCGATCAGATCTTTGGATTATTAATGTGTCGGAACCTTATTTGGACCTAAGCTTAAAACTCAACAGCCTTTAAGTTCCACCAATCTATGGGCAAGTCTCCTCAATAAACCAGATCAGAACAAGTCTACATACACAAACTCTAATGACCATGAATCTTTCCATGCGGTGTAAGTGATATGTGGCTCCCCACCTCAGAAGTAACAAAGAAACAACCTCCCTCAACCTGGTAACTCTAATGCCTCGGTCTAGCAACTCTTTCCTCGAGAAGCGGGGTATTCCCTTCTAAGTTCAAGTGCAACTGGCTCAAGAAGAGGGGGAAGAAGTATAGACTTTTGGAAGCTTAGCCAGTGTAGCTAAGTCTCCCGCTGCAAGCTTCATGAGATGTAACATTGATAGCATAAGCTTTGCTTTATTTGACTATATACACTCCGGTGGGGTTATTAAATTTTCAATCCGACCCACCACTTTTTTGGAGTTCTTTTTGCATTTTGCACATTTTTTTCAAGGACTTCTATACAACATATCTACATGGTGCAGCATATATACAAGAAATTTTCCTCTTGAGCCAGTAGACTATCCCTCTTTTGAAGCTTTATTGCAACCCACAGCTTCTGTCTTTAGCCTTCGTCACCACTAGACCAAGTTGAGACACACTTCCTTCACTAGAAGAAGAAGAGAGGTTCCGCCTAGAAGTACTACCCTCATATGCTACCCCAAGCCAAAGGAAACTGCCTCCTCATCACCTCATCCGTGGAGAGCCATGTGTAAAGTGCAGGTGCAAGTCAAGCCATTGTCTCTGAGAGTCATGCGTGTGTTGTTAAGTGCTCTACTTAGGCTCATCAAGATGACATATGCTCATAGCCTAGTGGACTCAAAGAATTAAGTCCTTATGGACCTGAAAAGCCTTAACCCTAAATCCTATAAGGTTCCTCTTGAAGTTAAGTGGATTAAAATCTTTTTCAAGCTCCATTTCTCAATTTAATTCCAGGCTTGGTTTAAATGTCAACTCTCATCCAGGAAAACTATATACATATATGTACACAAGATGCTATTTACAAATATTTTACAATCATGCAAAATTTTTGAAAAATGTTTTGAAATCGTGGATGAATGCTGCATGAGGTGCAAGTTTTGCAAAAAAGATATTTACACACATTTACACATGATTTTTGCAAACTTTTGATTTTCAAAACATTTTGGAAAAAAATTGTACTATATACATAATTTTGATACAATGTGTTTACACAAGCTTTACACAAAAGATTTTTGAAATCATTTTTCCGAAAATACTTTGTACACTAGCTATGTATGTGCAAGATAAAAGAAGTTTATGTACATGAAATTTTTTTTTTAATTTTTGTGATTTTTAGCCATTTTATTTATTAACACACTCACACAAAGTACGAGTTATGGCTAAAGTATATATAAAATATATACACACCCCCCTATACTTAGCTCGAACGATGTCCTCAGAGTGATCAAGAGCGATGAAGAAGACATAACTCGTGCTTAGTAAAAGGGAAGTGAAAAGGAATGGCTAAGTACAGAAACGAATAAATGAATATAATGAGAGGGACTCGGTGGTTTCCCCCTATACTTAGGATTAACTAATCCTAAGTCTAGCAAGTTGTACATGAAGGGAAATCCGAGTGAAGAAGATACAGAATCTGCCCCCCCTATACTTAGGGTAAAATATCCCTAAGTATAGGCAGCGAAACAGGAGCAGAAAGAATGAAAAGAATACTTGCAGGTCCTACATCCCCCCTATACTTAGGGTAAAGTACACCCTAAGTATAGCATAATCATAAGATGAGAAAAGGGATGTGGGACTAAAGAATAGAATGATATGGACAACTGGATCTATACAGGCGGAGGAACAGTGAAAATCAGGCGTGAGATGCAAAAGATGTGAGTCAAGAGACCACATCTCACGCAAAATGAATAGGGGCAACAATAACGTCCCGCGGCTCATGATCTAGAAATGGCTTGAGCCGCTGGCCGTTCACTCGAAAGGTACTCTCAGAAGACAACTCAGATATGTCGATGCTACCGTTGTCGTGTACCTTTCTAACCAGATAAGGTCCCTTCCATTTGCTCTGCAGCTTCCCTGGAAACAATCTAAGCCTCGCATCAAACAACCATACTCTCTGTCCAATCTCAAAATGCTTGTGGCTGATATGAGAATCATGCCACTCCTTGACCTTCTCCTTATAATGTAGGCTGCTTGAGAAAGCTGCATCTCTAAGCTCCTCCAGGGCAGCTAACTCTGCCCTCCTCTGGTCTCCCATACCATCTGGATCCATCAAAATGTCTGTGACTGCCCAAAGTGACTCGTGCCTCAGCTCAACAGGTAAATGGCACGACTTGCCATATACGATGCGAAAGGGAGATGTGCCCAATGGAGTCTTGAAAGACGTCCTATATGCCCACAAGACCGAGTCCAAAAGCTGTGACCAATTCTTTCGGTCAGGGCGGACGACTTTCTGCAAAATATTCTTGATCTCCCTATTCGACACCTCAGCTAGACCATTCGTCTGTGGATGGTAAGGTGTGGCAACACGATGGTCTATACTGAACTCGCTAGCAAGGGCCTTCACCTGGTCGTTGATGAAGTGAGATCCCCCATCAGAAATCAGAACTCGTGGAACCCCGAACCGCGTGATGATATGCTTCCTCAAAAATTTGCAAACTGTCCTCGCATCAGCGGCTCGGGCGGGGATAGCCTCAACCCAACGACTCACATAATCAACGGCCAACAGAATGTACTCAAATCCCTGACTCTTAGGGAATGGACCCATGAAATCGATGCCCCATGCGTCAAAAACCTCACAGAAATGAATGGGCTGCATCGGCATCATATCACGCTGTCCACAAGTGCCCATCCTCTGACAGTCAGTACACCGTTTCACGAACTCATCAGAGTCCTTGAAGAGGGTAGGCCACCACAAGCCGGATTGGAGCACTTTCTGTGCCGTTCTCCTCCCAAAATGATGTCCTCCTGCCTCAAGCTTGTGGCAGTAAGTGAGGACGCTATGGTGTTCCTCCTGAGGAATACACCGACGCCAGACGCTATCCCCTCCTTCGTGGTAAAGGATGGAATCCTCCCAGTGGTATGACTTGGCCCTCGCAAGGAAGGTCTCAAGCCTCTGCCTGGGCCAATCTTGTGGGACTTTCCCTGCAACGAGAAAGTTCACAATATCGGCATACCACGGGAGTGAGGCGATAGCAAGGATCGCCTCATCTGGGAAGGTATCTCGAATGGGATTAATCTGCTCAGAATCCTCAGGCTGCTCTAATCGGGAGAGATGATCCGCCACCACATTCTTGACTCCAGGCTTATCCTTGATCTCAATGTCGAACTCCTGGAGTAGAAGGATCCATCTAGTCAGTCTGGCCTTGGCATCCTTCTTTGCCATGAGGTACCTGATGGCGGTGTGATCTGTAAACAAAGTCACTCTAGATCCAATGATATACGATCTGAACTTATCCAGGGCGAACACTACAGCTAGCATCTCCTTCTCTGTGACCGTATAATTCCGCTGGGCGGAATCCAATGTGCGGCTAGCGTAGTGTATGGCAAACGGAATTCCATCCCTCCTCTGTCCCAGCACTGCCCCTACGCCAAAATCGGAGGCGTCCGTCATGATCTCGAATGGGAGAGACTAATCAGGTGGCTGGAGAACAGGAGCCTCAATAACACACTGCTGGAGAGTCGCAAAGGACGAAAGACACTTGTCATCGACAAGGAACTCGGTGTCTTTCGTCAAGAGGTCAGTCAACGGTCGGGCAATCTTGCTGAAATCCTGAATAAACCTCCTATAAAATCCAACGTGCCCCAGGAATGACCGTAGCTGCCTCAAATTGGACGGCGATGTGAGTTTCCTAATGACATCAACCTTGGCCAGATCAACCTCCATGCCCCTGTTGGAGATGATGTGGCCAAGCACCTTCCCTTGAGTCACCATGAAGTGACTCTTCTCCCAAGATAGAACCAAATGAAACTCAATACATCGCTGGAGCACCCGGTCTAGGCAGTCAAGACAAGAATCGAATCCGTCGCCGTAGACCGAGAAATCGTCCATGAAGACCTCCAAACATTCCCCTACCATGTCTGAAAAGATCGACAGCATGCATCTCTGAAAAGTCGCAGGGGCATTGCATAGCCCAAATGGCATGCGTCGAAAAGCATATGTGCCGAAGGGACAGGTAAAGGTGGTCTTCTCCTGATCCTCAGGAGCGATGGCCACTTGGTTGTAGCCCGAGTACCCATCCAGGAAGCAATAATGGCTCTTCCCTGCCAGTCTCTCAAAGATCTGGTCAATAAAAGGCAGGGGGAAATGGTCCTTCTTGGTGGCTTGGTTGAGTCTCCTGTAGTCAACACAAACCCTCCAAGTGGGTACTCGTGTAGCGATCTCCTCTCCCGACTCACTGATCACAGTCGTGATGCCCGTCTTCTTGGGCACCACATGCAAGGGGCTGACCCACTTGGAGTCGGAAATGGGATAAATAAAATCTGCGCTCCACCATTTTGATATTTCTTTCAGCACGACCTCTCTCAGGTTGGGGTTCAACCGCCGCTGGAACTCACGCGACGGCTTCGCCCCCTCCTCATGATAGATATGGTGGGAGCACACTGCTGGACTAATCCCATGGAGATCTGCTACGCTCCATCCGATCGCCTTGCGGTTCTTTTCAAGAACCCTCATCAAATGGGGATTCTTGCTCTCCAGTCAACTCGGAGGAGATGATGACTGGGTACATCTCTGGATCGCCCGCAAGGAATCGATACTTCAGCGAAGTAGGGAGCGGCTTCAGCTCTGGAATGCTGGGTGCTGGCAAATCTGGCTGCAGAAGAAACTGAGTGAAAGCTGCTAAGTCTGCCAAATCTGCTTGGGAAAGTGAAAGCGTACTCTCGCAAACTGGATCGGGAGAAGGCTGCTCAACTGTACTGTCTCTGCTCGGCTCTGCATCTACGTCCTCCTCATATATAGGCTCAGCTCAGGTCTGGCATCTTATCATAGCAATCGGCCCAATCAGACTCTGAATCCGAGGGATCTGTATCAATCGCGGTGGCTTCAGTACCACCGGAAAATAAGGTGGCCTCAGCACCACCATCACTAAACATCGTGTCGCGATCAAGGACCGGCTCTGCTGCCTCTATGGTATCCTGAACCAGGGATGTGCTCTCCAGACTCTCCTCTGCTATCATCTCGGCATCAGCTGTATCAGAATATGAGAGGATGGTCTGTGCTGCAGGATCTTCCCAAGCTGCCTCATCGTCTATGATCACAAAATCACAGTCCTGGTGGATGTCTGGCTCTGTGTCTGTCAGCTGCTCTGAATCTGTACTCGCATCTGAGCGGGTTCCCTCTCTAGCTCTGTAGTCCTCGACCGTCTCTATTTGTATACTCTCGCCCTCGACGCGAAAGTACACCTTCCCACTATCATGATCAGTCACCGCTTTGGCTGTGGCCAAAAACGGACGACCAAGGATGATGGGGGTATCGGCCACTGACTCAGGGATCTCCATGTCAACACTACGAAGTCCACGGGGAATTTCAGACCCTGAATCGTGAACGATAACATCTCGTAATAACCCCTTCGGCCTCTTGACAGATCGATCAGCGAACTGAAGGACTGTCCTGCTCTGTCGAAGAGTGCCCAACTCGAAGCGGTCGAGAAGGGCTGCCGGAAGAAGGTTAATCGACGATCCGCTATCTAGAAGAGTACGGTCGAACCTCTGCTCACTAATCTGGCATCTGACATACGGGGCCCCTGAATCTGGCCTCTTGGCTGGCAGGCGGTTCTGGATCGCAAAACACGTGGCTTCGTCAGCACATGGATCTCTGAAGTGTGGTTCCTCCTCCTCCTCCTCCTGACTGTAGTCCTATCTCTCAAAGAACGCTGGAGAAGCGGGATGTGCTGCAAAGCCTCCTGGAGGGTCAGGTGGATGTGAAACCGATCAATCATGCTCTGGCTGAACTCCTCAAACTCTTTCTTTTTTGGATTTTCTTTTTTCTTCTCCTTCCCCATCTGAAGCGCTCTAGGGAAGGGGATCACAAGGTCCTTCTCAGATGAAGGACTAGGAAGAGGCCTAGACGGTTCGATGACCGGATCCATACATACATCATGCACCACAGTAGGACCAGAAGAAACTAAACCTTTTCCTTTATTCACAACAATGTTCTGAGGTACATCAACTGAAGAAAGACAAAATCTCTATCACAACAAACACCGGTGGCCTCAGTACCACCTCTGGGCTTGGCTCTGCTGCTGCTGCTGCTGGTAGACGTCTCGCGGCATCAGTACCGCGGGCTGGCTCGGCTCTACTGGTGGCAGTCAGTACCACCTCCTCGAACTGGTGAAGTGGCGGCCTCAGTACCGCCGGTGGAATCAACATCCTTGGTGGCATCAGTGCCACCATCATCATCTGGAGCGGCCTCAGTACCGCTCTCCTCCTCCTCATGTGGGCCTCTGAAGTATCCTCGTGGTGAAGCTCAGACGAGGCGCCGCCGCCTGCTGGGGTCCTACCGCTCCTAAGTGTGACAAAATCAGCATCAAATAGATCCGAAGATGTATCAACAAATGGGTCACTAGGAGTGGCAAACTCAGTGTGTACTACCTGCTCAGATTTTCTCTTGAGATTGTTCGGGTTCGGCTCAATCTGGGCTGGAATGGCGGCCTTCCCTCTCACCAAGTCCCGCATCTCCTGCGGAACTCGTCCATCTCCTGTATGAATGTGGCCTGCTGGTCCGTGAGGAGGCGGGCGATGTCATCCAAAGCGGGGCTCTCGTGGGAGCCCGACGGGTAGCCTCTCTGGGGGTGAGGCTGCTGGAACTACTGCTGGTGGTAAGAGGGGTATGAGGAAGGGTGCTGCTGCTGAACTGGGTGAGCCTGCTGCTCACGCCTCCACGATTGTCCCTGCTGCTGATAGGGACGAGGACCGATGGATGATGGCTGGTGCTGCTGGTGTGTTGGGTGCTGCTGCTGCTGCACTGCTGGTGATCTCTCTGCTGGGAGTACTGCCCTCCCTGTCCTGACGGCTGCTGCTGGGGCTGGGCACCACCACTCCCCCACCTGAATCCGGGATGGTCTCGTCGGATACTAGGCTGGGGGCGGTCATACCAAATCCCGTTGACATCCATCAGCGGATCTGCATCATAGGGGTCTGGGGGGAGTACTGCCAGAGGCTGATCCGGCTGGTAGACCACCATCTGCATGTCCGGAGATGGTGGGGGCTGGTAGGTAGGCTGCGGCTGCTGGTACGGCTCCGCCTGTACAAGGTGAACCTGTCTAGGCTGCTGTGAGGAGCTGGAGCGCTGGGAC
This sequence comes from Ottelia alismoides, assembly GCA_037367405.1. Lineage (NCBI taxonomy): Eukaryota > Viridiplantae > Streptophyta > Magnoliopsida > Alismatales > Hydrocharitaceae > Ottelia > Ottelia alismoides. The sequence goes on along the minus strand of JAZKJV010004117.1, from coordinate 38,067 downwards.
GAGCTGCTGCTGCCGTCGGTATCGCCTCGCGACAGAAGACGGGGCTGTGAAGTCGTCTGTGTCTCCTGGAGACACATGAGCTGGGTCTTCATGTCGCTCAGAACCTTGCCATCTGTTCCATCTGAGTGATGCTCTGGCACTGCTTCTTCTCAATCAGCTCCATGCGGTCCAACTTCTCGCTGATAATACCCATGTCCGCAGCGGATGACTCTCCCTGTGCTGCTGCGACTGCGGACGAACTGGATGGACCTGCATCTACCCGTGCTATCCGCTGGTACTGCACGGGTCCTGGCTGCTGTGGCTGGGGTCTCTGAGCATACAACCTGGTCTGGGACATCACCATGTAATTTTTCGGTTATCTCCTCGTAGATGGCCCAGACCTGGTCGTGGTCCTTGGCAAAGTAGGACCCGCCGCAAGAAGCGTTCACCAGACCCTGAAGCTCTGGCGTCAACCCGCTGAAAAAGCTCTGAACTAGGTTCGACTTGGAGATGTCGTGGTGCGGGCATCTGTCTAAGAGCTCTCGAAACCTCTCCCATGCCTCGTGAAACTGCTCATTGGGGAACATGGAGAAGTTGCTGATCAGGGCCTCGCTGCATTCGTCTGCCCGAGTGGATAGTACTTGTTCAAGTACTCGGTGCGGAGCTGCTCCCAGGTGTAGACAAACTTCCCTAGATGTTTCAGCCAGGTGGCTGCTCTATCTGCCAGTGAAAAACGGAAGGCTATCATCCGAATCGTGTCCTGATCCACGTGGCGATCATGGACAGTGCTGCAGATCATCAGGAACTCCTGGAGGTGGAGGTGGGGCTCCTCAGTGGCAAGTCCGTGGAAACGGGGCAACAACTGCAAGGTGTTCGGAGGGAACTTGAAGTCCCCCACGATCGCCGGCACTACTACCCAGTGATGCATCAGAGTCGATCTGGGGTTGTGTAACTCCCGCATCGGTCGTGGTGGTCCTCCTGCCGCGGCGGCTGTCGCTGCGGTGGCGGCGGCTGCTGCTGCTGCTGCGGTTGCTGGCGGCAGTAGCCTCTGCTCGGGTATCTCCTCAGGCTCGCTCTGCTCTGAACCTCGCTCTGCTCTGAGCCTCTCCAAATCTCGCCTCATCTCTATCATGAATGCCCCCTGATCACGTAACTGCTGCTGAACTGTCTCGAGTGATGCGATCAGGGTGGAGTTGATCGCCCCCTGGTCCAGTACAAAATGCTGGTCTCCTCGTGAACCTCCGGGGTGATCGCCTGAACTGGCGGCCATGGCGACGTCTGCAAAATCAAATGAGCCCAACTCAGGTGCTGTCAAATCTGCTAATCTCTCCTCGGGCTCATGTCTCTCAATACCAGAAGAAAGGGGTCCAGGGGGAACAGGGCGGAGTCGTACTCGGGCTCGGAGAGCTGGTCTCGACTCTCACGGGCCAACCTAGATGATCGGGTAGACGTGCCCGAAAGCGGTGCAGCCAGAGGCTGCCTAAGAGACCGTCTACCCATCATCTTGATCTGGCGAGTAAGGCGGATGAGATCTGGAGTCAACTATGATCACAAACAAACCCCCCGGTTCACCAACGCAACACGAGCTGAAGACCGTGAAAGTTCGGTCAAATTATCTTGTCTATTTTATTTTGGTGAACACACAAGATATCAGAGCGCTTACGTGACCTGTTAGGATATCCGATGCTAACCCAACCGACTGGCCCGCACGGAAGAGTCGGTAATCAGTCGGGACTAGCACCGGGAGGCTCTACCTGGGGTGCGGGTAACTCTCTCGCGCATCCAAACCATACAATGAGAGGGTTGCTCTCCCCAAGACAAAATTTTTAGGGTGAGCGGTTTTTAAGGTCAATAGTCTTAGCCAGTCCCAATTTTATGGTTTTTCTTTTTAATATTTTTCAACTCAAACAAAAGGCCTAACGAATTTTTCGGTTCTCCTGATTATTTAGTCCGAAAACAGGAGGGAGAAGACGAAAAAGCCGATGCGCGAGAAATCAATGATGCATGCTGAGATAGAAATGCGTACCTTGTCTCCAGCACTCTACATGCAAGTGATCCGCGCAGAATTTAAAGACAGAAAGAAAACTACCTAAATGATGCAACGGGAATGCCGAGTCCTAAACGAGCAATTTCTAGCGCAGAACCGTCTAACTCAGTCACTCGCCCTCGATCCAAAGAGTCTGGTCTAGACCCACCCCTCCTCTTCTCGACAGGTCGAGTTCAGGAGTAGCGCTTGACGGGGCAGGCTCGCGGCGCGTAGGCTCTCAGAAAAGTGACTAAGTTATTTTTATTATTTATTTATTAGTAGGTCCAATTAACGTTCTATGGGAACAGATAATCAATTAGGTGTGTGGATCCTAATAATTACGTCACAATCACCAGAAATTCCTAAGTCTAGGGGCTCGAGCAAAAACCGCGTAAACACCGGAAAAGGCAGTAAAAAGAAGAAGAAAACCGCGTCAAAACCGCGAAAATCTCCTAAGGGTCCCCCGAGCACACCGGTGCTCGGCGAAACAGACCCGCTAAGTGTCAAGCACAGTTCAAGTCTCTGAGTCCCCGTATTATTACAATAATAGTCAAATAACCTAATCTAACCTCACCCACTCAACTCTCTCTCTCGCTCTCTCCTGCGGCTCCGTGCAGAAGGGAGCCGCCTCCGAGTCTCGCGGTTGCGTCGGCTTCTCGAAATCGGTCGCCTCGATCCTCGGGCCCTCGCAAGAAACAGAGAGAAGTGGTCAGTCCAAAATTATTGTCAGAAATATGAGAAAAATATGTATACAGAAATCTATACAAAAAGCCGCGAAAATCAAAAAGCCGCGGAAAACTCAAAAAGCGACTACTAAGCCGTGCTCCCCGGCAACGGCGCCATTCTGATGACCCGCCAAGCGACAGAGGTAAAGGTACAGAAAATAGGTCGTTGCGACCTCTATCACTCGACTAAGTCAATCAGGAAAAACGAACCACTCGAAACAAGTCAAATCAATCAAAGCAAAGCAAGCGGTCCTGCTATGAGATTAACCTGGTATAGCACCCAGGGTCGAACTCAAGGAGCACGGATTGGCCGAAGGCCTACGAAGTAGTCAAAAATGAATAAAATAAAAGACAAAATATTTTTTAGTGGTTTTAATGATTTTTATATTTTTTTTGGAATTTTTAATATGTGAAGAAAATAAGAAAAGCAAAAGCAAGCGACTTTGACAAATTATTTAATGCATCAAAAATCAAGCAAAAATTCAGATAAAAATATTTTTATGTTTTTTGTGTTTTTTTAATGTTCTTGGTGAATTTTTGAAATTTTTTGGATGTGTATTTTATTTTCTAAAAATCAAACAGTAGAGAAAATGCAAGGTACTGTCCAGCCAGGCCCAAAATCCCTAGATAAAATATCTAAGGACCTTAAAAGGACCTGGAGGTATTTTTCCTGTAAACTACGTAAAACAAGGAAAATTTAAGTACCAAAATTATTGTTTTTGGGTTTTTAGGTTATTTACTAGATTTTTTAGGGATTTTCAGGTGTTTTTAAGTTTTTATGATTTTTAAGCAGTGTAAATTAGCCAAAATTGGCTAGAAAATCAAGGAACACAAAATAAACAGTACCTAATTTTAATAGAATTTTTAGGGGGTTTTTATATTTTTTTTGTGATTTTTCAAACTAAACAGTGCCAAAAATAGATGTTTTTGAATTTTTAAAAATAGTAAACAAGATCAGAAATGTCCTCAAAAATCCACAAAAATCCTACACCATGGCAGGAGCCATGTATCAAATTTTCGTTGGATTTGGAGGTGATTTGATATTTTATTCAAATATGACAAGAGGGCACTGTGCACAGGGACCAAAGTGCAAATACCCAAAGTTCTGGAGGTCCTGGTGCAATTAACCCAAGAAGTCACGCGCCAAGCGCGTGCCTGGGGCACTCAGGGACCTATATGTAAAGAAAACAAGTCCCAAGGACCTATTGGTAACTCGTACCAAAAGTCCAGGGGGCTGTGTCGCAAATTACCCACAAATAAACGCACATGCGAAATTAAATCATTCACAGGGGCATAAATGCAAATACCAAAAAGATTTCATTCATTTCAGAACCATCCAGAACTACGAGGGATAAGATGCAAATAACCCAAAAATACACGTGACGAAGCACGTGGCTCACACATACAGGGGTATAAATGCAAATAAACTAAAGCTTAGGGTCCATTGTGCAATTTTTCCCAACGTAAATAAAATACGAAAAATATTTACAGTACTAACACTAAATGCATAAAAAAAAGGGGGCCTAAGACAATTTACCCCTTATTAAATATCGGAGGCCGGATGAGTGACGTGTGGCTGATCTGACGGCTCTGGACGACGGCGCCTTTGTCTTCGAAAACGTGGGCCTAATCGAACGGCTGAGGGCTCTCCACGTGGCTATCAGACGGCTGTGGTGCGCTGGTGGACGAAACCCTCGAGTAGCTGACGGCTGAGATCGATCCTCGGGAGATCTGGCGGTTGGTGCAGCTCCGTGGATGGATGGACACGATGTAATCTGGAGCGCCGAGGTCAATCTGACGGTCGGCGAGGATCCTGGAAGAACTAGTCGCCGGCGACTTTCGCCGGCCCTCCGTGCACGCGGTGGTCCTCGTCTGCCGCTCCTGGAGATCGGAGAAGCTTCGCGCTGACGCTCCGCGGCTGATGGTAGGCTCCGATGACCCAACCGAGCCTTGGAGAGGTCTGGCGAGGTCGGCGGAGGAGAAGCTCCTGGCCCGGATGACTCAGGCCCTCAGATGGGCTTGCAATGACCTGCAAAGGAGACCAGGAGACTCGCGGGTCGAGGGCAAAGTGCCTCGACCCCGTTAGGCGTCGTGGAGGTGATCGGGGAGGCGAAGTGGTCGAGCTCCTGCGATGCGATAGACGGAGGAGCTCGAATCCCCAGCTCCTGTGCGAGCTGGGTTGAACGGAGGTACGGAGAACTTGCGCGGGAGGAAGGCGGAGGTGACGATGGATTCCGATGATCGAATGGAGGTGTGAGGTGGTCGGAATCAGCGAAAATCGAAGGCGGCGCGAATTGGGGCAAAATGGAAATTAGGCTAAATGGCTAAGCTAAAAGATTACCTGAGTGGGTGAATAGACTATGCTGGAGCTGGTGAAGCTCCCGATCGTGGCCTCAAGGGTCGTCTCGGCCCGAGGCTCGAGCTCCTGCTCTGGGCGGAGCACGACGGTGCTGACTCGTCGGATCAGTGGTATCCGGCCCCTCTCCTCGCTGCGACAGCACCTGGAGCGAGCTGTCACTCACGCTCGAGCACTGGAGGTCACTGGGGGTGGAGCGGATTAGCCAAAGATGAGAAATGAGGGGGCGGAGCTGAAGCTTTATATGCTGGAGAGTCCGAGAACGACGAGCGCGCGTAGGGCGTGGAGGCGCGCGGATCCCGAGATTGATGCCCGGCGAGGGTGTCGGATGTGGGAGGTATCAAACGGAGCCGGGGTTTGGGTGATTGGGAATCGGGTCGAGCGGGTATAAATCCGAGAAAAGGGTCTGGTGCTCGAATCCGTGAAGAGTGGTCCTGGGGGGGTCAGTTGACCGGGCGGTCAACATCCCCCAGGGCCAATGGATGAAGGCCACGTGGCTGAATCAAGAAGTGACAAATACACATAGCTAGGGGCCGAATCAGCAAAAACCCAAAACATGAAATATTTTTATTTTATTTTTTTCTATTTTTTGGTGATTTTTAATTAATTTTTGGAAATAAAAATAAGGTATTTACACTATATAGCTATATATAGGTATATGTACAATATGTAGGCTTTTGGTTTTTTTGATTTTTAATTATTATTTTTATACAATTTTATCCTTATTTTATATTTTATTTATTTACATTATAAAATAAGGAATAAAAGAGTGTTTTTATTTTATTTTTATTATTTATATACATTGGTAAAATAAATAGATATGTACATCTATATACATGGCATATGTACAAGGTATTTTTGTATTTTTAATTTTTCTATTTTTGTTTTGTTTTGATTTTTAACTTTTTATTTTGTTTTTATCTTTTATAAATATGTAAAAAATTTTACAAGCATATTTTTGGGTGAGGAAAATATAGTTTTATGTATTTACACAAATATTTACACATGAGCTCCTATCTCCCTCTACTTTGGCTTTTATGCGGTCAGGCCCATGCTGAGCCCTCCCTTGGGTTAGGTTGCTCAATATTTAATCTAAATATTTACCTCTTTTTCTTTTTGATCTTTATTCTTTTATTTTTGCACAAAAACATGCTAATTATAGGTTTTTACACAATGCATGCTTTTGGTAATTATTTATATTTACATATATCTACATGCATTTGCAAAGGTTTTTGTAGCTAAAATATAAGAATAAAGAGTGATGAATGGGTATTCATCAGAAACCTAATGATAAAACCCTGATGAAGTCAATGTAAAAGAGATACAAAAACTTTTAGTTTACTCTGGGTCTTCCACTGTGTAGAATGTACACGTATTAGGAATGCCTGAGGCTAATGTGATCATAAACTATTGTATAACCATGATGCTATCATTCACAGAGAGTGATGAAAAGGATCTGGATTTTAGTTACTCCTCTTAGTAAAGAAGTGATCTGTTCTTGGTTTAAATGTTGGACATGATCTGAATGTGATTTTGATACAATGAGAACACCAGATTCGTAGTCTCGATTTAATCAAGCATCTATAAGAGGTCCACAAGATCTAGATATCATATGTGATATAATTATGCAAGTCACTCCACGTGGAACAGTATAGTTGCCCTGTCCTTTTCTTCGTGTATCTGCAGAGAAAGCACATTTTCCCTGAAAAAATTCAAGGATAATATATATATATATATATATGTCTATATCCATGTGTTGAGAAAATGGATAATTAACTGTGATTGAACGGTTATGAATAATATGAATTTAATTCATATTATAAGGAGAGTTATCTTAGATGACTAAATATGACTTAATTGTCAATAATGTGAACAATGTGAATGTGACTCTTATTATTTGGGCACATGATAATAAAGATCTTAGCCGATAAAATGTGATTTCATTATAATGATTATAAATTATGTAGTTAGGATTATACAAATGTCATTATAATGTATAAGAGAGAGCATAATATGATTTCTATTTTTTGATTGATTGTTGGTGTGAATTGGATTCACATTTGATCAATAATTAAAAATGTAAATCACATTTTATTTTGGTTGTGAATGTGAATCACAGTTTTCCAATAACATAATTGCAATATTCACAAATTAACTATGAATTATTTTTTTAGAATAATTTACAACAAATGTTGTTGTAAATCTTATAGATTTCCATGTAATAATGTAGTCTTATGAGATTACATGAGATTGGTTCCTTCCCAATTGGAATGGTGGACGGCCACCAACTCCCATTAGGAAAGCATGACTGTCCACTCCCTTATTATGGAAGGAGGCAATCACCACCCATAATCTCCAATGTTGATTTATTAAATTTGAGATTAACTTATATTGATTTATCAATATACATTTATTCAAAATAAAATTATTTGTTGTTGTATTTTTACAATAAAATGTTGACCATTGAAAGAAGCACAAATCAATCTCACCCATTGATTTTGTGTAGTCCGAGGAATGTGATCTATGAACTCCGAAAATAATGAATAAGAAGAGGCGCCTCTTGCTCTTCAAGTTTCAACAATTACAACATCCATAGGCTCTCTCTCTTTCTCTCTACACACCAACACTCTCTTTCTCTCTCATTGTGGCCATCCACCATGGAGTCCTAGAGAGAGTTGCCATCGCCGCAGCATCGCCGTTTTGCTAGCCAATCGTTTGCTTGTGGATCTCAATCTCCTACGGTACGCCTTGCTCGTGAAGAAGATGCCGGATCTCATGTGACGATATGAGGCAATTCGCCGCTTGGATCATCAATATGTATCGCGAGAAGCACGTATGTCATCAACGTGCCCGCAAGTGTCTCCTCCATCGCATCGAAATTGAGACAGGAGGTCTCTTCATTAGAGACTTAATCGCAACCTCGCTTAAAGAGGTAAAACTAATGCTTATTTCTGGTTTAAATGAAATGATCTGAGAACTGTTCTCAGATTATGAGGTTTCATCGGTTTGAAATTTTTTTATATTCAGCTCCCCCGAGCAATTAGGACGACCAGTCTCTCCTGATCGCATACGATGTGATCCTCATACTTTCGTGATGCACTTAAGGATCTTTCCATATCCTTCAAAGAGCCATAGGTTAAAGATTTCGGATATGATCCACAAACCTAGGATGACTTGGGATCATCAAGGACTGTGAAATTTATTGCATTTTATTCACGCAACCCTATTTTGTGTAATTTTCCTATCCAATTTAAATGGTTGAAAAATGAAATTATCACTTGTATTGTGTTCCTATTAAATAGGTAAATTGTGGGAGTTGATTTTGCATGACTTGGAATCCAATTGCTCAAGTTATGATATCTTTAATGAACATGTATCCATTGTTTCGGGGATGACGAATCTCCATATAACTATGGAGTTAATTACATTCTAACCCCATAAAATCCATCCAAATCACTTAGTTTCTGTTGTAAACATAACTATAATACTATATAACTTATTTTGCATTATTTGGATTTGAATTTATTAAGATATACTAATTTTAGTAAGTGAGGGTAACCATGGAAAATTCATATCCTAATAAAAGAACCTTTTTTGTCATTTAATAAGTTAGCAAAAATAAATGGTTTAATTTCCTAAAATAATTATGTACAAATATTTGAGAAATATTGATGATAATTATTTCCTTAAATGACATTGCCTTAACGAAAATTAATTAGATATAATCAAAATTCACAATTTGTTACATGATATTCTTTCCAGCAAACAAAGTTGCTTGAATAGCATTGTGAATTTATTTAGCAAATTTCCTTATAATATTATAAAGAATGTTTTGATGATTATTATGGTATAACTTGGGTTGAAAGACCTATTATCATCTCATGTACAAAGTGATCAATTGGCATTATCCTTACATAAGGTAGATGTCATGTTTAGTCGGGGAGATTGGGGTAGGAGGTTGCTCTGTGAGAGGTTTGTCCCACTCCCATCGGTTCTGGCCATGATAGCAAGTAAGTAAGGGATAATATTTGATGTGATCATGATATATTTTTCTGATTATTAAAATTCAGATAATACGTATTTTGAGATTATACCTTCCTTCAAGTAACAATAAAAAACTGTTTGTTGGTTTATAGATTGGATTGATAAATGATTTAAAATGATTGAATCAACTAGATCCAATTAAAATAAACTCTTTATTATGAATAGATATGTTAATTCCTTGGAAGGATTAATTGTATGAATATGATTCACAGTAATTAATTAGAATTTGAACATGATATTGAATATCATGTAATTGACATCCATGGTCTCCCATCTAGGCGAAGGGTTCCATCGCCTGAGATTATATGTAGCAGATGCCTATTTGAAGTGGCAGCTCCTGCATATAAATTCATCTAGATCGGGCTCTTTGCTTCTCGAAAGAGTAAGGTCATTGTTGTGTAGGGATCTGCTGGTTTTTTAATAAAATAATAGATAATGTGTGATGTTGTTTATCCGAAAATCCCTAAAGAAAAAAATTATTTTATTCTCAAGCAGAAATAATTACAGAAAAAATGTAGTAAGATAATTTGTTATTTAATTTACATGTATAAAAAATAGTATCGAACTCGGGGAGGCTACAAATCTCTAGGGTTATTTAAGTAATTGAAAAAAATCAATTAAAGGAAAAGGGAATTGAAACACCACCTATGTAGGATTTTATAGGACTTTTATCTTTTATCTTTTTATTTTTTAGTTCCAGTTCTTCAATTTTATATTTCTAATATCTCAATGACTTTAATTTTGTAAATTTTTAATTTCAAAAATAATTAATTTTTCAATGCAAAATTATGCAAGAAAGAAATTCATTTCAAAAAAGATAAAAATAATATAAATTGCCAAAATAAATTATTTCTGTGTTTTGAAGATTTTTTACTATTTTTGTAATTTTCAAAAAAAATTTAGTTTTTTTGGATTTTGAAAAATGAATAAAGAGTGGGAATAAAGCAAATAATGAACATATGTGAGTATTTTGCAATTTTAAAAATATCAAAAAAATTACAAATTATTAGATTTATTTTTATGTAAAACTATAAGAAATTATCTAACAACATGAAATCACAATTTCTGGATTTTTCTAAAAAAATTCAAAATTTTTTTGAGATTTTTGATATTTTATAATTTTAGAGTTAGAAAAAATTTAAAGCCAGAAAATTTGAACGAAAATAAAACACACAAACAGGAAACTATTTTGAATTTTTTGGATTTTTTAAAGCAATATGTAAATTGTTATGAATATTTAAACTACCAATAGTAAAAAATGCAATGTTTTTTATTTTTTAATAATTGCAAATTGAAAAAAATGCAATGTGATTTTTATATTATGAAGTGATACAAACTCAAGAGCATAACAATTTCTTTCTAATTTTTTTGGGCTTTAAAAGCATTTATTTAATAAGAAAAAGCATGCAAACTAGAGTATATCAAATATCGACTGAAATGTAAATCCTCAAATTTTTGCATTAAAATATAGCAGATAATAAAACTATGGGAGGAGTTTCGCAAATTATCCAAATAAAATGTGCAAAGCTCATGTTGTATAGATCAGGCAGGGCTTTATTGCAATATTTCATAAACCTCGGGGAGCTTTACAATAAAATTCTCAAAAAAGTAGGGTGCGAGCTCTTCATTCAGTTCTTATTCCACACAAGGAAAAGGGGGTACCGCCCCCAGCCACTGCTCTTCTTCTTCGCCTGGGGGCGTGATCGATCCAGGCGGAGGACTGGGGGGCTCTAGGAGATGTTGTGCTCGATGGTAGACAACAGAGGAGGCTTGTTTGCAGGCAGGTCATGACAGAGGTTCCTGCGGAGGTTGGCGAATTGTGTCTATCTTAGCAACAGGGATGATGGAGGTGCTACGATGTAGGTCTTCTCCTTCGTGCGGACGAAGATCGGTTATTATGTGGGGGTCGGGAGGTGGGTGACTAGCGTGGTGTGGAGCGGACTCGATAGGAGCGTGGGGAGGATGTGATGGCACTTGTGGGTGGCAGTCTGGCGCAGTTGCCCAAATCCCCCTTTTTTTGCATTTTTTTAATAATATTTTTTTATAAGCATTATTGTAAGTTTTTTTTAGTAATCCTGAACCTGCAAATAGAAAAATGATAATGTCGACTCGAGCACGACGAGGCGGTTAATAATTTTCAGACAGAAAACATGAATGAAAATGATCCGATAGTTGTGATGGAAGGGTCGCGTCTCTGGACACTGTGCGTAGCCAAAGGTGATAGATTATGTGAGATAGAATATGAATGTGAGTAGATAGAGAATATGAGATGGAAGATCGGATCGAATCGGAATGTATTCAAATTTTGGGATTGATTAGTTAGGAATGATCAAATGAGAATGAGGGAGGAGGACCAATTGAATACCAAAAATATGAATTTGAATTTTAAAGCTTGAGTAGAGAGAAAAATAAGGAAGGAAGTTAGTGGTGGAATTAAATAAAATTATTTACATAATAAATAAATAAATTTTTTAACTTTATTAATTAAATAATAAATGCTAATTATTTATTTTTTAGTGCGGTTTATTTTAGGAAATCAATTATATACATATATTATATACATATGGTGTTTTATACGCGTAGTTAAATACTGACAATAGTTTATTTTATGTTTATTTTTTATTTTATTAATATTTAAAATAATTATAAAATAAATATTCATAATTATTTACACATGCATTATCTATAATAATGAATATGGATAAATTAACACTATAAATGGTAAAATTGCAAAAACCACACTAGGAATCATTTTTTAAACTATAACTCCAAAAACTATGAAACCTCTGTCATTTGAAAGATAATTTAATTTAAAACATGATGGAAAAAGTTTAATTCAATTCGAGTTAATATGGAGCTAGAATTAGTTTTTCAATTATCGCTTTATGGCTTTATCCGAGTACAATTATTTTTACTTTATACATGATTTTATTTTGTAATTCTTTTAAATATTTAGTAAACATTTTTATTTACAATTTTTGTTTTAAAAATTATTTAATTTGAGGTCAATTTTCGGATAAATAAAATAGTGTCAGTTCTATACAAATATAAACAAAATAAATGAAAATTATTTATAAAATATTTTTTTTATTTTCTGATTAAAGATCCTATCTCCCCCTACTTTATTCCTGATCGATCAGGTTAAGTCATGACCTTCTCTCATGGTTCAAGTAAACCTGTATCTATTACATATATATACAGTCTTTTTTATTTCTTTATTTTTCCTTTCTTTCTTTATTTATTTTAGGTTAAAATAATAATATATATGTACAATATTTACACGTAGATGTAGGTTAGTAAAAGTATAGATTTATTAATATATGTATGTTCTCATAAGGTATTGAAAGTTGAAATAACTAGATAACTAAATAAAGATGATGAAATGCATATTCATCGGTCATATGGGTAATGACCCAATATCGGGTCGTCATATTATTGGGTGATATTGGATTGCACATAGCAAGTTCTAATCCTGTTGACAGTTGGTTCAACTAACAACGGATCAACATCACCATAGGGGTGGTGGGAACAAGTGTTGAAGAACAAATTGGGAATGTAATTGGACTTGCATGTCGGCATATGTTCCCGCTTCTTTTTTCCAAAGTTACAGGTTCTCCTATTATTTGGATGTAAGAATGATAAGAAAGGAGATCCCAGATCTTGCTTGAGATATAGTTGTAAGTATACCTCTTACATTTAAAGTAACTAAGGGAATGATCTTTCAGTGTTGGCAAGGACAACTTTGATAAAAAATCCTTAATCAAAGTAATATGTATTTATGCAAATTTCTTATTTAAAACAATCCTCATCAAACCCAGTCAATACTATACTCAATAATCCCTAGGGAAATATCAGGGATTGGATCTATGATCAAGATATCGTACTTGCAGTTGTACACATAATGTATGTGGTTGCAATTACAAGTTTTCTCATAATAATGAGGAATGGAAAATAAATAGACAATAGGACAACAAGCTAGGTTTTGTGTGTTGTTATTGTATTGGTATCTCATTGAGTGTGCTTTGGATATATAATAATTGTCAATAATCCTTATAAAATCTAAAAATATGTTGCGGCATACATATGTGTTCTTGACATTTAATCATGAATGACATGGTTCACTGCATTTTGCTGAATGGTGTCTTTATAAGAGATAATGAACCCAAAATGTTTAGTACCTTATTGAATCAAAAGTCTTTAAGAGTTAAGATGCATCTAGATATGATGAGTGTCATTATTCTATTGTCTATACTCAAGTCATTCATGAAGTTTTATAATATTCATATTGCATGATTTAAATGAATCATGTACAGATGTTTAAATACTCTTATAATGAAATCTTTTGAATTGAACAAAAGAGATCCTTTGTCTTAAGGAAATGGTTGTTTATATATGAAGAGAGCATAGTATAAGTATGGGTATGACCCAAGTTGGAAGGAAAATAATAAAGTTGACTATACTTATTTGGTTTCCATGCACATGACATTCAAAGAGTTGGATTAATGCCTAAGCTGCAACAAGTCGATGTACCGATAGTGTGACTATCTCGACTATTTATGATCAATAGATAAGATCTCAGATAGAACATTGGTATAATCTACATATAAACATTGAAATTGACTTACTTATTAGATAAGATCAAAGTCTAATAATTGTATCTCATACTTCTAATGTCTTTTGTAATTTGTTACATATGTTTTAGAGGATTACAAATTTTGATCTTATGTTTAATAGCATCTACATGGATATTGATGCAATTGTTGCAGCAATCTCTACTGGATAAATAAACTTCATAATTTTAGTGGGAGAGCCCTTACTGCTATAGAATGTCTCTATGACCGAGATATTAGAATACACTCATCGTTTATTTCTAGATGTTGGAGATGAACATGTATTTTGGAATAGACCTATTATAAAGTTTTATAGTGGATACATTTTAGATAATAATCTAACATTTAGTTATAAACTAGAAAATTAATGAATGGTTCATTGACATTTCTAATACTTAAAACTAAACCTTAAAAGATCAATAGGATGGCTAGATCAGTTGACAATGATCTGGCATCAAATCTTGAACATATGTCTATTAATGTGATCAATAGACTAGTAAGAGATAAAACATTAGATTGTTTGAAATTTCAAATCTTACATGATTGTTAATATTGTATTTAAAATAAAAAATGTCCAATGCAACCATCTCTAGGAATGGTGCTCTATGCCAAGGCATTCAAAATCTTATACATATTGATGTATGTGATCATATATATCACAATAAACATTGATGATATGTAATGTTATTCCATGATTATTTGTGATACGAGATTTCTTCCCTTCAGCTTAAAATCCATTGAAATGTTCAAAAGATTTCAATTTTGATTTAGAACTGAAGTTTGAAGGAAGATGAAATGAATTTGATCTAACTTAGTTAGCAAGTATCTATTAGATAAATTTACAGAATACCTTTTTAGATAAATGAATATCATTCCTATCTCACTCATCCTAATGCACCTGAACTCAATAGAGTTGTAGGGAGATACAATTGGATCATGTGTGACATGATTTGATCAATGATGAATATTAGCATAATTACCTCTTAGCTTCCACGGTATGTATGTAGTAAAGACTATTATATATATATATATATATACATATATATATACACATATATCCATAATAAGATTCAATGAAACTCAAAACATGGACATCCTCATAAGGTAGGGTTTGGAACCTTGACTTGTGTTGGACACTTGTAAATTTAGTGTTTCTAGGTTCATAACTTTGTCATGAACGCAAGTAATCTGGAATCTAGCACCAGAGACTGCTAGTTCACTAGGAATATAAATTATGGTATTGAACACCTACTTTATTACCTTGAGATTCTTAAAAGATCTCATATCTATGTATGCGATTATTAGAGGATGATTTTCTTTAGAAGAGAATAAAGATAAAAATGAACTGAATGAACTCATAAAGTCTTAAGAAGATAATGAGGCATTTGAAATCGGATACTAAAATGATAATTAAAGATGAAACATTCATACCTCTTCAAATGAATTTACGGATGAATTCCATGTGTCAGTTAAGTTTGACATTGATCGAACTAAGGATCATGACATGAAAAGATGGATGTTAGAAATAAAGTCTAATATATACTTCATATATAAGTGTTGTATATGGACCCTCGAGGATCCACCTATACGGTTAAGACCCATTAAGGTGTAAATGGATCTTAAAAAGAAAGGGAACCTAATGAGAAGGTGAAGATCTTCAAAGAACAGTTCCTATCCTCAAGATACACACCGAAGATAAGACATCGCTTCGATGAGATTTGCTCCTCAGTGACCGTGCTTAACTCCATGAGAATATTTCTAACTATAGCTACACAACTTGACTTTGAGGACATACACATGAAGTAGCTAAAGGGCTTCAAAGCTGAGGAAAGCAAGGTGTACAAGCTTAAGAAACTTCATCTATGGACTCAAGGCTTCTTATAGTTGGAACATCAGAATTGATGAAATTATAAAGGTTATGATTTCAGATAGAATCATGATGAACCATGTGATGTTTAGTGGGAGTACCACTGTGTTCATTGTCCAAAATGTAGATGATATCCTAATCATTTTGAATGATAATAATAATAAGCTTTTTATAATCAGGCTATTCCATGCTTTGAGATATGATCTCAAGGATACATGTTAGAACTTAGTTCCAAAGATGTTTAAAAGCAAAGAAAAGAGGGTGTTCGGACCATCACATTATGATATACATCTTTGACATTTCCCTTTTTTGGAAAATTCCATAAAGGCTTCTTTAGCTTAAGATATAGTACTGACCTATATAAAGGGATATCACCTCAAGGCGTTGAGGAATTGACTGCAAAAATAGGTTGCCCTTGTGCATTAGTCACCAGAAGCTAGGTATTTGCTAGATATGCACGAAAGCCATATGTTTGCCATGTAGTGGGAGTAGTAAACTATTACTAATCCTACCATGAAGATAAAACACTTAGTTACATTAATAAAAAAGTCTTCAAAGATGATAGTGATATTTAAGTTGTATCAACAAGGACTTAAGACATTATCGATAGTGGTCAAAGAAGGTCTTAATTGCGGATGCCTTATGAATGGAAAATACATATTGTTTGTAATAAATTTTGATCTGTAGTACCAACGACACTATAGATTCATCAAGATTGTGTAATGGCTGCATAAGATGCAACATTCATAATGTATGCGAGCATTGTTACAAGGGTATATGCAAGTATCGTAAAAGTACTTACTGTAGTCTCCCAGGAAAATAGTAACTAATTAGCTTACCTAGATATTTTTCTAAATATCCTATGATTGTCACATGAGTGTGGCTTTAAAGATTAGCCCATTAATGACTCTTTGGTCTAGTGGGAGATTGTTGGACATGTGATACCATGAAGATGCATTATGCATTAAATGTTGTTACAAATATTATTCCCTGATCTGAAATTAAGAACAAATAATTTGCATAATAGGTCCCTTAGATCAATTAGTGTTTTGGACCATAGCCATCTTAGTGATCAAACAACTGTTCATTCAATTGTCCAATCATAGAGGCTGGTGGTTGGATGAATATCTAAAGAGTTACATTGTGGACTCATCAAGCACCGTCATATGATTATGAAGAGATGATATCCAATCCGAGAAGGAGAAGGGAATCCTTTATTGAAAGGCTGATATCTAGCCGACCTCTTGATATAGGTCCTCTACATAGGAATAGAGATTCGGAGATGTTAGATAAGATAGGTCAAAGAGTTGACTTACGAGATAGACATAACCAAAGACATATACCGTACGCTATCACGATATAGGCACTCACACACTGTAGGTAGATGTGTTACTATATGTCTGATTATGTACATTTGGTAGACCAATAGGTTCATGACCTAATCGAGGTATATACACCAGTACATTGATGTGCATACATGTGCATGTGAGTAATACTATCTCTCAAAGGGTACACACAAGTTCATTTATTGAACCGAAGGACATAAGATCACTCATGAGATATTGGGAAGGAACGAATTCCATGCACGATTGTCTTGCTTTGGAAGTTTGACTGAGTAAGGTTTGATATAGGCTATAGGAAAGCACATGATCAATGCATATGTATGATATATGTTTTTCGAAAGTATATTATCGATACCAACTAACGTTGATCAAATGAGAAACTTAATGATAAAGCCCTGAAGGAGACAATATAAAAGAGTTTTAAAACTTCGGGTGTACTTTTGGTCTTCCAGTATGCAGGATGTACAATTATTAGGAATACCTGAGGGTGATGTGATCATAAACGATTGTATAACCATGATGCTTCCATTCATGGGGAGTGACGAAACGGGTCTGAATTTGAGTGACTCCTCTCAGTAAAGAAGTGATCTGATCTTGGTCCAGATGTTGGACATTGATCTCAATGTAATTCAAATGCAATGCGAAGGTTAGATTTGAGATCTTAATTTAATCAAGCATCTATGTGAGGTCCGCAAGATCTTGATTTGTGGAATAATATAATCCCCATGTCCTTATCTCCAAGTACCTATGGTAAAGCGCACTATCCTTGAAAGAGTTCAAGGATAATTTCTTTATTGATATATGTATCTTAGCAATGAGAAAATTGATAACTAAATGTCTTTTAATGATCATGAATAATATGAAGTTAATGCATATTATAAGGAGAATTATTTAAGGTATTTAAATGTTATTTAATTATAAAAGATGTGAATAATGTGAGTGTGAATAATATTACTTGGGCATATGAGAATAGAGATCCAAGATCAATAAATGCGATTTAATTATCATGTATACGATTAATGTGGATAACACTATCCAAATTATACATATATATTATAAATGGGAAATGGGAGCATACACCAGGAGTGTAGGTATAAATGTGATTTATAATGTATTAGAGAGAGCATATTATGATTTATATTTGTTGATTGAGTATTTATGTGAACTGGATTCAAATTATATATTTAATTGAAAATACTAATAACATTTTTATATTGGGTTGTGAATGTGATTCACAATTTTCCAATGACATGATTGCAATATTCATTAAATAATTAAGAATTATTTTTCTAGAATAATTTACCACGAGTGTTGTTGTAAATCTTGGAGATTTCCATGGAATAATGTAATCTCTAGATATTGCATGAGATTACTTCTTTCCAAGTTTCGAGGATAGACGACCACCAACTCCCACTAGGAAGGGATGGCCGTCCACTCCCACTTTATGGAAATAGGAAATATCTGTCCATAATCTCAAATGCATGATTCATTTAATTTGGTATTAATTTATGATGATGTATTAATATATATTTAATCTAAATTAAAATTAATTGTTATTGTGTTTTTACCATAAAATCTTGGCCACCAGGAAAGCCCGTCGCCCCCTTCCTTTTTCGTCAACCTTGATGGCCACTTCTGCTACTCACTGAACATGCCATGACCTTGCCCTAACCTCCGACAAGCGCACGAGCCACCCGGTTAAGCACGCTCCCCTCTCTCTCACTCCATTCCTCAACCTCCACCCACATCTTCCATCATATGCACAACTTACCACCCCCCTCAAATATGCTACCTCTGCCCACTCTCCGCCTTGTCCACCTTTATGCGGGCAACGACCCAAAATCTCTATGCCTCCTCGTGATAGGGGGAGGTCGGATCGAGAATGCGATGACTGACATGGCTCCAGTAATGACCCTTGGCTACGATTAACCATGTTCCGATCTTAATACGTCGGCGAGTAGCTCCAACAAGTCGTTAAAGTCAAGAGAAGACCATATCATCCAATGGAGCACAATCCAGTCCGTCTCATCCACCTCAATATCCTGGTGAGTCTTCTTATCTTTTCTTTCGTGTTTATTCTAATTAATTAGGCGTACCTCCTCATTTTTACCCATGATTGTACACCCCACTATCATCACTACATCTCCACCATCGTTGTGCTAGCCTCCGCTTAGCTTTTCCTCTTCTCCATCACCTGATCACTTCCTCTCCCCCTCCTCTCCAGTTCCTCGGATACAGAGCTTAGGTCCCCCACTCTTTTGCACGAAAGGGACCTCACTCCACTCACTACAAACCGTACACACGTGCTTCACCTATTCATTAACATTGTAGGTACCCTAATGCTAAATGACCCGAGCTGCGCACTCCACTTTAATCTCCATCTCTGCCTCCGATGGAGCTCCATCGACAGAGGGTATCCAACCATCCCTACATCTTCTTTGAGTCCCGACCTTCCTCGCGAGGAAGCCATGGCCCTTATTCGACCATTAGAGGATGTAGTAGAGCATGGAGGAGCTCCAGGCGTCTCGTCAGAGCTCTAAATGCGCCACCACCGAGTGATGGAGGCAGAGGAGAATGAAGGAACAACTGCCAATGGATGGCACCTTCCTGGTGTCCAGCCAATGGTCAAGGATCGTCCATGTTGGACCACCGAAGCAAGAAGGCTTGGTTAAACCGAGCTTAATTTGAGGGAGCCTTGCACCTCCACGTGGCCTAAGCCTCGCCCCGAGACGGAGTCTTCATCCGATCCTACCTCACGAGATATGGTCATGTTAGGGCTGGGAAAACTGTCGGGGTGCCTGGGGTTATTTGCATTCAACCCTCTCCAGTCTTAATAATTGCAATATTGCCTCTACGTACGTGGTTAATTTATAGGGAAGATCCCATACTTTATTTTAGTTACATTTATGCCCTTCCAGGGATCTATTTGTAATGTTTTTTCTATCATTTTCATGTTTTCTTTACATTTTTGCCCCTTGACTCTTTTGCAAATAACATGGGCATATGATCTCTGTTTTAGTTGATTTCAGTTTCGAACTTATTTCTTTGTGTGTCTATTGGCATAATTTGTTTCTTGATTTAACATTAATAAGTGGAATGATTAATGAAGGATATGGTATTATCCTCAAGTGCATCACGGAAGCGTGAGCGTCGTATCGAATAATATGTAGAAAGATTAGTTGAACTAGTTGTTATATGCAGGAGAATTTAAAAATTTTCTTACGATGAAACCACATGATCCAAGAACGATTCTCGGATCGTTTCATCTAGAACCACAACAAGTATAAAGGAATACCTCTTCAAGCGTGGTTGATCGAGTCTCTACGGAAAGAGACCTCCTGTCTCAAGTCCGATCGTTGGGGAAGACGCTTACAAGTGCGGGGATGAACCGTGTGATTCTCGCAATCCAACAAGATGATCCAAGCACGATGAACTCCTGATCTCGTCGTACGAGATCGAATACCTTCTTCATGAGTGTAGCACTCCAAAGAAGATAGAGAACCGAAGACCGTCGAAGCGGTGGCGCGGTGGCGAAGCGACGACGGCTTTCTCCTCTAGGGTATGGTGGTTGACCACCAAGAAGGAGAGGGTTGGCATGCGGAAGGGAGAGAGAGAGAGAGAGATGTTCATCAAAAGCATAACCCTAGAGAGCATGGCATGCTTCTCTATTTATAGGGTTTTGGGATCCATGGGACATATAAAATCAATGGACGAGATTGATTTATGTTTAATCCAATGGTAAAGATTGTTCTTGGTAAAATCCAACAACTAATAACTTAATTTGGATCAAATATATTTGATATATCATATACAATTCAATCCTAAATTAAATCAATCAAATAAAGGAGACAATCATCATGGAGATTACATCTCCTATTGGAACATGGTGGACGGCCACTTGTTTCCAATTGGAGGAAATCTCATGAGATCTCTTGATATTGCATATCTCCATGAAAATCTCAATTATTTATTCCAATATCTTTTGTTTTGATTTATTCTTCAAAAATAATTCATAATTAATTTTGAGAATGTTGCAATCTTACCATTGGAAATTTGTGAATCACATTCACAACCAAAACATAATATAATTTACATTTTCAATTAATTACATAATGTGCATCCAATACACATCAATAATCCATTAACAAATATAAATTATAATTAGCTCTCTCCAATACATTATAAATCACATTTAAAATATATTATGAATAATTAGATATTGCTATCCACATTATTCTTATCCACAATAATTAATTCATATTTAATCATATTGGATAATTTCCACAAGCATCAAGATAATTAAATCACATTTAATTATCATTCTCTTAAAGCTAAAATATAATTCAACTATGGAATTATTTTTGAACCCCTTCAATAATAATGATATTTCTCTACAGATACTTGGAGATAAGGACACGACGATTGTATCGTTCCACGTATAGTGACTTGGATATTGAGACCACATCTGAAATACAGATCTAATGGACCTCCCATAGATGCTTGATTAAATCAAGGTTGTAAACCTAATCTTCTCATAACATCTGAATGTCATTAAGATCAATGTCCAATACATGGACTAAGATTAGGTCACTTCTCTACTGAGAGGCGTCACTAAAATCCAAACATGTTTCATCACTCCCTCGAAATGGAAGCGTCATCGTTATACACGCATTTATGATCACATCACCCTCAGGTATTCCCAATACCTGTACATCCTACATACTGGAAGACCTATGATCATCCAGAAGATATAGATCACTTTTACACTCTCTTCTTCAGGGTTTGATCACCGAGCTTCTGGATCTTGGTCATTGGGAATTGGTATAGATCATATGCTTTCCCAAAGCATATATCTGACCTTCAAATTCATGTCATGCTTTCAAAGCATGACGACCAAGCTTGGAATTTGATCAGTCCCACCTCATGATTAAGCTCATGTCTCCCGGTTCACATGCGAACCTGTATGATCCCTTTGAGAGATCGTATTACTCATATGACCTTATATGCACATCAGCTCGCCGGTGTATAGATCTGGGCTAGGTCATCAACCTATTGGTCTGCCAAATGTACATACTCAGACATATGGATACAAATATGTCTCTGGTCAGAGGATACATGCCTATGTTGTGACAGTATTCAACATATGTATTTGGCTATCTCGATCTTGTTAAGTCAACCCATTGACTCAACTAATTTGACACCTCCGAATCACTATTCGCATGCAGAGGACCTGCATCAAGAAGTCGGTCAGATATCAGCCAAATGAGAAAGGATTGCCATCTCCTACTTAGGCTGGAGATCATCACGTAACAATCATTTGGTGATGCTTGATGAGTCCTCTATCTAACTCCTTAGATACTCATCAAAGCATCAGCCCATATCATTCAATCAATGAATCAGAAGTTGTATGATTATCAAGCTGGCCATGGTACATAACCCTTATTGTATAGAGGTATCTTATAGTGCATTCATTCAATCAATCTCAGAAAGGGGGTGAAAAATAATCAATAAATTTTATTGATAAATTATTATTACAATAATATTTATTGTGGGAATGGTTCGCCTCGGGCTCACATTGCTAACAATCTCCCACTAGCCCTTAAAATCCTTCAGAAGCAATCCTTAAACCCATACTCATTACATGCTGGTTGAAAACCTTCTGTGTTAGAGGACTGGTAAGAGGATAAACAACGTTGTCTGCAGAGGCCACCTTGGTGATGATGATGTCACCACGCTTTTGAATCTCCCAAATGATGTGGTATTTCCTTTCCACGTGCTTGCCCTTCTAATGCCATCTGGGTTCCTTTGCCTGGGAAATGGCTCCTGAATTATCGTAGAGTAGCAAGATGGGAGTATCATAGGAAACTACGCCAAGCTCCAGGATGAACTTGCGCAACCACACCGCCTCCTCTGCTGCATCTGATGCGGCAATGTACTCAGCTTCTGTTGTTGAATCTGCTGTAGTGTCCTGCTTCTTGCTTCTCTAGCTCACATCACCACCGTTCAACATGAATACAAACCTGATGTCAACTTTCGATCATCAATATCCAATTGGAAGTCAGAATCTGTATATCCCAAGACTTGAGAGATCACCATATCCGTCCATCTTAGATAATTGAATATGTTCTTTACTGCATTCTAGTGTTGCTTT
Source organism: Ottelia alismoides (assembly GCA_037367405.1). Taxonomy (NCBI): domain Eukaryota; kingdom Viridiplantae; phylum Streptophyta; class Magnoliopsida; order Alismatales; family Hydrocharitaceae; genus Ottelia; species Ottelia alismoides. The sequence continues at coordinate 14,966 of JAZKJV010004117.1, read as the reverse complement.
CCATAGCAGGATTGGTAACGACTTACCACTCCCACTGCATGGCAGATATCTGGCCTAGTATACATCATGGAATACATTAAGCTTCCTACGGCTGATAGGCATCCAACCATGGCTTTGTTTTCCTCAACAGTTTGAGGAGGCATTCCTTTAGATAGGTGGATACCATGTCTTAAGGGGAGGAAACCTTTCTTAGAACTATCCATACAGAATTGTTCAAGAATCTTCTTAATGTTCCCATGTTGTGACAATCCCAATATCCTCTTTTCTCGGTTCCTAAACAACTTCAGGCCTAAGATGTAAGAGACTTCTCCAAGATCTTTCATCTCAAAGGTATGGGATAGCCAAATATTCACACTTGTCATCATCCCTGTATAATTTCCAATGATAAGGATGTCATCTACGTAAAGCATGATGAACACAATGACACTCCCACTGAGCTTCTTGTACACACAAGGTTCATCAGGATTCTGCACAAAATCATAACTCCTTATGATTTCGTCAAACCTGATGTTCCAGCTATGAGAAGCTTGCTTGAGCCCATAGATGGATTTCTTCAGCTCGCATACTTTGCCATCCTCAATTATGAAGCCATGGGGCTGCTACATATAGATATCCTCCTCGAGGTATCCATTGAGAAAAGCCATCTTGACGTCCATCTTCCAAATGTCGTAGTCAAGATATGCAGCTATAGCTAGCAGTGTCCTGATGGATTTAAGCAAAGCCACAGGAGAGAACATCTCATCGTAGTCGATGCCTTCTCTCTTTATGTAGCCCTTGGACACGAGCCGTGCTTTGAAAGTCTCAACTTTCCCATCAGGTCCCCTCTTTCTCTCGAAGATCCATTTCCACCCAATGGGTTTTACCCCTTTGGTGGATCCTCTAGGGTACATACACCATTTTTTTCCATGGAGTCAATTTCTGACTTCATTGCTAGCATCCATCTATCCATGTCATGATACGCGAGTGTTTCATCAAATGAAGTAGGATCATTGGCAGTCTTACTTGACACATGTAATCCATACTTTTCAGGCGATGAAACCACCCTCGAACTTCTTCGAAGAGGTATGGGTGTTTCATCTTTATTTATCTCTTCAGTTTCTGGCTCAGGAAGCTCTGAATCCTCAGGAAATTCAATGAGTTCTTATACTTCATTCTTATCATGACCATTAAGGAAATCATTCTCCAGAAATTTCACATCTCTAGGAACAAAAACCTTTTGGGTCTCAGGGTCATAAAGCTGGTGTCCAATACCATCTTTAACATACCCAATGAAGTAACACTCAAGAGTGCGAGATTCTAGCTTACTTGCGTCCACGTTCTTCGCATGAACCAAGCAACCCCAAACCCTCAAGTGATTAACACTAGGTTTGGTTCCGTACCAGATCTCATGAGGAGTCTTAGGTACAGTTTTGTTAGGAATCTTATCCAGGATATATATTGCAGTCTCTACTGCATATCCCCAGAAACTAAGTTGTAAATGTGCTTTACTCATTATTGAACGGACCATATCCATGATAGTCCTGTTGCGTCTTTCAGCAACACCATTAAGTTGGGGAGTTCCAAGAGGAGTGAGATTGGAGACAATTCCATTCTCTTTAATATATTCCCTGAATTCATCTGAGAGTTACTCGCCACCTCGATTGGATCGAATCCGTTTAATCTTCCAATCGGTTTGGTTCTCAACCAAAGCCTTGAACTCTTTGAACTTTTCAAAGGTTTCAGATTTATGATGTAATAGGAAGACAAACTCGTATCACGAGTGGTCATCAATAAACGTCAAATAGCATCGATATCTATTTCGAGTCACGGTACTGAAGGGACCGCATACACCGTATGTATTAGGTCAATAATACATCTGCATCTTTTAACTTTGTTAAGGAAAGTCGTCCTGATCATTTTACCCTGAATGCAATGTTTGCATGTAGGTAAAGGTTCAACCTGTAGAAAATTCAAAGGTCCATCCTTTATCATTCTATCTTTCATATCAACAGATAAATGACCTAGCCTTTGATGCCAAATCTCATTCGAAAGATTTCCATCCTCCCGGGATCTTCTAGGGTTTTTATTATTAGTGGCAGTGACATTCGTGATACCTTTATCATTGCACAATTCATAGAGTCAACCAGAAGTCAAAATACCATCCATAATATATTTATCGTAACGATTATGACTAATTTATTACAGAAAAGTAATGAATATCTGCTTCTAACAAGCATAGATACATATATCAAATTCCTTCTGACATCGGGTACATAAAGACACTCTTTATGTATTAGGAATCTACCACTAGATAATGATAGTCCACAGGTTTCGACGGCAACATTTGCATCAGATCCCATCTGGATGACTATCTCCCCTACTTCCAGATTTCTAGTTTCATGAAACAAATGAAACAAATTGCATACATGAACAGAAGCTCCAGAATCTACAACCCAACTTCTTTCTCGTCCAACGAGAAAGCTAGTTTCATTTATGAAAGTAGACTTCATACCTGTTGGGGCTTTACCTTTGTCGACCAACTTTAGGTATTCCGGACAGTTATGCCTCAAGTGCCCCGTCTTCTTGCAGTTGTGACAGATGTCAGTTTTCTTCGACGCTATCAGTGTGGATGCACTGGACGATGAGCCAATGCGTTGACTCTTCTCTTTCTCTTATGCGTCGGGCCCTTCCCAGAACCTTGCTTCTGACTGCGCTTCCCTCAGACCTGTGCAACCATTACACTGCCAGCGGGACCATCTTTCTTCATTACATCTTCTGCATACTTTAATGCAGCAAGAATTCCAACGTTCGACAAGTCCAACTTGTTCATGTGGAATGAAACCACAAAATTATTGGAAGACATGGGCTAAAATAGAATAATGAAATCTACTTGCATGTATGCATCCATGTTTGCCCCTGGAGTCTCCAGTTCAGACAAGTACCCAAACATTTTGAGTACATGTTCTCGAACCGAAGTTCCTTCCTGCATCTTGCAGCGAACGAGTTCTTTCATAATGTTGTAATGCTAGGTGCAGTTAATGTCACCAAACATATCTTTCAGATTCTGCATTATTTCCTGGCATGGGCTCATCTCCACATGTTTCTTCTGAAGAACGTTGGAGAGAGAAACCTGGATATAACATCTAGCCAAGATATGATCTTCATCATACTTGTCATTGTATTGCTTTTCTTCATTTAGTTTAGGACTTTCATGCTTGTCTTCTGAGAGCACATAACTTATGCTCTCAGTCGAGAGAACAAGCTCCAAATTACGGATCCAATCCGAGTAATTCGATCCAGACAACTGGTTGACCTCCAAAAGCCTGATTAGTGGGTTCATGGACTTCATTTTCTGAAATTAAGAATGCACTTTATTAGAACATATAATTATACGTATTCACATATAGGATATTTGATTAAGTCATTTTAAATCAAATTATTCTTGCATTGTCAACTTTGAATGTTCATTCCCTTAACCACTTTCAATGCATGAGACATACTTACCGCTATATCTCTAGCAAGAACTGGGATCTCCTCCTTACTTTTGTCACAACCCAATAATATGAGAATCTATGACTCCAATAAAGATACGCGGGAACACATTCCGCCTTGCAAGTCCAACTTGAATTTCTCAATTCGGTCTTTAACACACAGGCCCACCACCCCTAAGGTGATGTTGACCCGTTGTTAATTGAACCAACCATCAACAGGAATAGTACTCGCTATGCGCAATCAAATATCGCCCCAATAATATGAGGATCCGATATTGGGGTTACTACGCATATGACCTTACTCTTTCGATAAGCAAAGAGACCGATTTAGATGCACTTGCATACAGGAGCTGTCACTTCGGACAAGCGTCTCCCACATGCAATCCCTGGCAACGGAACCCTTCGCCTTGACGGGAGACCATGGATGTCACTTATGTGATCCTACACCTCATATTCAAAATTTTAATTAAATATTATCAATCATATTCATATATTTAACTCATCCAATGGAAATACACATCTATTCATAATAGAATGTTTTTAATTGGATGTAATTAACTTAATCACATTAAATAAAATTTCAATCCAATTCAATGAACAAACTTGATTATTTATACTTCAATACATATATGGTATTATCTCAATGTATGCATTAATTCGAATTTTAATAATTAGAAAAATACATCTTGATATCTCCGGCATTGTCAAGTCCCTACTCGTTGTCATGGCCAGTACCGACGAAAGTGGGACAGACCGCAACCGGTGCGACCCGCTACCCCAATGCTTCCCGACTAAACACCATATCCTCCTCAAGAAAGGATAATGCCAAATAGATCAATTTGTACTTGAGATGATCATCGGTTCTTCACCGAAATTATACCATATAATAATCAAAACATTTTTATTATAAGGAAATTTGCTAGACAAATTCCCAATTCTATTCAAGCACAGAGTTTGATTATTGTGTTTCCAATTATGATCTTGATCAAATCTAATTAATTTATTGGTTGAGGCCATGTCAATTATGGACATAATCATCATTAAATATTTCTAAAATATTTTACATAATTATTTTATGAAATTAACAATTAATTTCACTAATTGACAATCACATGGTTCTTCATTAGGACTGTAATTTCAGCAGTGACCCCTGCTTACTAAAATCAGCATATCTCAATCAATTTAAATCGAAATTAGACAAAATCAATTATCAAAGATCGCTAATTTGATCTAGGAGAGAACCTATGTGATATTTCATGCATTTCGCGGTGTATAAAAACAGTAATTAAGTCATTAATCATGTTAAGATTCCCAGTTCCCGCAACAATGAATACATGTTCATTAAAACAATCATATATCGAGCAAACATAACCCAAATTACGTAAACTCAGATACTATGGTTTCCTTATTTAATGGGAAAAAATTCAAGTGATTAATTTGTGTTTAAACAATTTAAAGAGGCTGAAGTTATTAACAAAACAGATGTGCGAAAATCAAATGCCACAAGCTTTCGCGACCTTAACGAACCCAAGTCGTCCTGGGTTTGCGGATCGTATCCAAAAAATTTGACCTAAGGCTCTGATACCACTTGAAGCATATGGTATTATCCTCAAGCGCATCACGGAAGCGTGAGCGTCGTATCTAATACGATGTAGAACGATTAGTTGAACTAGTTGTTATATGCAGCAAAATTTAAAAATTTTCATGCGATGAAACCACATGATCCAAGAACGATTCTCGGATCGTTTCATCTATAAAGACAACAAGTATAAATGAATACCTCTTTAAGCGTGGTTGATCGAGTCTCTATGAAAAGAGACCTCCTGTCTAAGGTCCAATCGTCGGGGAAGAAGCTTGCAAGCGTGGGGATGAACCGCGTGATTCTCGCAATCCAACTAGATGATCCAAGCACGGTGAACTCCTGATATCATCATATGAGATTGAATACCTTCTTCACGAGCATAGCACTCCAAAGAAGATGGAGAACCAAAGATCGTCGAAGTGGTGGCGTGGTGGCGAAGCGATGACGGCTTTCTCCTCTAGGGTATGGTGGACGACCACCAAGAAGGAGAGGGAGAGGGTTGGCGTGTGGAAGGGAGAGAGAGTGATGTACTTCAAAAGCATAAACCTAGAGAGCATGGTATGCCTCTCTATTTATAAGGTTTTGAGATCCATGGATCTCAATCCGTGGGACATATAAAATCAATGGATGAGATTGATTTATGTTTAATCCAATGGTCAATATTGTTGTTGGTAAAAGCCAACAACTAATAACTTAATTTGGATAAAATATATTTGATAAATCAAATACAATTTAATCCTAAATTAAATCAATCAAATAATGGAGACAATTATCGTGGAGATTACATCTCCTATTGGAACAAGGTGAATGACCACTTGTTTCCAATTGGAGGCAATCTCATGAGATCTCATAAGATTGCATATCTCCACAAAAATCTCCATTATTTATTCCAATAACTTTTGTTGTGATTTATTCTTCGAAAATAATTCATAATTAATTTTGAGAATATTGCAATCTTACCATTGGAAATTTGTGAATCACATTCATAACCCAAAACAAAATATAATTTACATTTTCAATTAATTACACAATGTGTATCCAATACACATCAATAATTAATTAACAAATATAAATTATAATTATCTCTCTCCAATAAATTATAAATCACATTTAAAATATATTATGAATAATTGGATATTGCTATCCACATTATTCTTATACACAATGACTAAATAATATTTAATTATATTGGACAGTTTCCACATGCATCAAGATAATTAAATCACATTTAATTATCATTCTTCATGCTTAGATATAATTCGACTATTGAATTATTCTTAAACGCCTTGAATAATAATGCGATTTCTCTGCAGATACTTGGAGATAAGAACAGGGCGATTGTATTGTTCCACGTACAGTAACTTGGATATTGAGATCACATCTCAAATCCAGATCTCATGGACATCCCATAGATGCTTGATTAAATCAAGGTCGTAAACCTAATATTCTCATTGCATCGGAATCTCATTCAGATCAATGTCCTATACATGGACTAAGATTATGTCACTTCTCTAATGTGAGGAGTCGGTAAAATCCAAACCTGTTTCATCACTTCCTCGGAATGGAAGCATCATGATTACGCAATCATTTATAATCACATCACCCTCAAGTATTCATAATACCTATACATCCTGCATACTGGAAGACCTATGATCATCCTGAAGATATAGATCACTTTTACACTGTCTTCTTTCAGGTTTGATCACCACGTTTCTCAATATTGGTCATTGGGAACTGGTATAGATCATATGCTTTCCCAAAGCATATATCCGACCTTCAAATTCATCAAAGCACGATGACCATGCATGGAATTTGATCAGTCCCACCTAATGATTGAGCTCATGTCTCCCGGTTCACATGCGAACCTGTATGATCCCTTTGAGAGATCATATTACTCATATGACCTTACATGCACACCAACTCACCGGTGTATAGACCTTGGCTAGGTCATCAACCTATTGGTCTGCCAAATGTACCTACTCAGACATATAGCAACACATATGTATCTGGTCAAAGGATGCATGCCTATGCTGTGACTGTATTCAACATAGGTCTTTGGTTATCTCGATCTCGTTCAGTCAACCCATTGACTCAACTAATCTGACACCTCCGAATCACTATTCCCGTGAAGAGGACCTGCATCACGAGGTCGGTTAGATATCAACCAAATAAGAAAGTATTGCCATCACCTACATAGGCTGGAGATCATCACTTAACAATCATTTGATGATGCTTAATGAGTCCTCTATCTAAATCCTTAGATATTCATCAAAGCATCGGCGTCTATGATTCAATCAATGAATCAACAGTTGTATGATTATCAAGTTGGCCATGGTACATAACCCTTATTGTACAGAGGGACTGTATAGAGCATTCATTCAATCAATCTCAGAAAGGGAATGAGAAATAATCAAAAACTTTTATTGGTAAATTATTTATTACAATAACATTTATTGTGGGAATGGTTCACCTCGGGCTCACATTGCTAACTATTAATTTTAGTAATATAGTGTCTTTGTTTGATGAAATCTCATAACCTTATTAGTTCGTCCCTTAAATTTGCTTCATTAATCGAACCTCAACTTTACATTTTTTTTGCTCAATGATTTCATCGAGATAGGGCTTATTTGTACATATTTATTCTTGCATCAAGTTGCGTCATTAAAACTAAAAAAGATTGTCTTCATTTGTTTGTATCTTGTGTCCTTGTATTTTGACCTATCAGTTGTTCATTAATCACTTGAGCTGAGTATTAGGAGTCTAAGTAATCACTTAAGAGGCCCTTGTCCCTTAGTTCGACCTTGGTCTTGCCCAAGTAATTAAATTTGACCCCTTATGTTTAAATTGAAAATGGATTAGATGGTTTTTTTATCGATCCAATTTTGTCCGACTACAACGGAATTCGAATTTTAATTTGACATTATTAAGAGGCTTAATTTCAGAATCGTGAAATGGCTCTATTGCCGGGGACACAGCTCATCTCTTGTTTTATGTAGATTTTTATTATTTGTTTAAGTGATAAGTTCTAACCTCTAGGTTGAGTCATTTGTTTTGCTTGCATTGTGTTGATAATTCTCTAATATCTGTCTAATGATTTCTTGTTGTGGCAGGGACTTTTGGCAATGAAGGAGGCAAGAAGCAGGAGCTCCCGCTGTGAGGAGCCGCAGAAGCACCATTGGAGAAATTAATAAGAATTAAGGTCTAGCATTTTTCATTGCATTCATGTAATAATCGTCTTTACAACGATCATTGTTGGAAGATTCACGATTGTAAATGAACTAATGGCGTTGTGGTTGTGTGGAGGATGCCCCCACTTAGGTGTCGACTTAAGATAATGCAAGCGGCTTGATGAATACCCATTCATCACTCTTTATTCTTATATTTTAGCTACAAAAACCTTTGCAAATACATGTATACTCATGTAAATACAAATAATTATCAAAAGCATGCATTGTATAAAGTTTAATAATTAGCATGTTTTTGTGCAAAAATAAAAGAATAAAGAGTAAAAAGAAAAAGAGGGAAATATTTAGAATAAATATTGAGCAACCTAATCCCAAGGGAAGGCTCAGCATGGGCCTGACCGCATAAAACCCAAAGTAGAGGGAGATAGGGGCTCATGTGTGTAAATAAATATGTAAATATAATAAAAATATTTTCCCCCAAAAATAGACTAATAGGCTTGTAAATATTTGTATATATTTATAAAGATAAATCAAGATAAAAATAGAAAAATTAAAAAGAAAACAAAAACATCACTCATGTACATAGTCACCTTGTATATAGTCCACTCATCCCTATTTATTTAGCTTTATAAATAAATAAAATTAATCTCCAAAAATTTTGTAAATATTCTATATGATATGGTGTAAATAAATAAAATAAAAACAATAAAAACAAAATAAAAATAACAAAAATTAAAAATCCAAAAATATTTTGTAAATATACCATGTATATATATGTACATATCTATTTATTTCACCTATGTATATAAATAAAAAAAATAAAATAAAAATATCTTTTTATTCCTAATTTTATGATATAAATAAATAAAATATAAAATGGGAATAAAGTTGTATAAAAATAACAAATTAAAAATCAAAATTAAAAATCTATATATTGTATATATACCTATATATAGCCCTACTATTTAAATACACTATTTTTTTTGAAAAATTAATTAAAAATCACAAAAAAATAGAAAATATTAAAACAAAAATATTTCATGTTTTGACTTTTTAATAATTCTGCCATTTACTATTTTTAATCGATTTTTCAATTAATTTCCGAATGGCAGCTTCTCATTAGTCCACGGGGGTTGTTGACCGCCCGGTCAACTCCCCCCAGTGGACCACCTCTCGCGGATCTGGTTCGAGAACCTGATTTCCCCCATTTATTCCCGCTTGATCCGATCACTAAAACCCTAAACCCCGGGTCCTAATCCTTCTTTGCAGATCCGAGACCCTCGCCGGAGCCCCAGCCTCGGGATCCGCGCTTCACGCAGCCCTACCCGAGCTACCCTAGCTGGACCTGCACCCACTTAAATACCCAGCTCCGCCGCACGAATTCTCATCTTTGGCTCCCCATCTTTCAGTCCCGTGACCTCCACCACCTTCCCTGAGGTGACAGCTCTCCACCGGTGGTGTCGAAGAGAGGCGAAGGTGATCAGACCATCGATCCGGCGAGTCTCCACCGCCGTGCTCCGCCCAGAGGTGGAGCTTGAGCCTCGGGCCTCGACGACCCGTGAGGCGATGACCCAGAGCTGCCTAAGCTCACCCACAGTCGACAACAACCAATAGGTAGCTCCTTCTCCCTCTCTATTTCTTTAATTTTCGATTTCCCCCAAATCTCGCCGTTCCCGTTCATCATCGATTCCGGCCACCCCCACCTTCCATTCGATCATCGGACCGTACCATCATGCTCGCCTTCTTCCCACGCACGTTCTACGCCCCTCCATTCAACCCAGCTCGCACAGGAGCTGGGATTTCGAGTTCCTCCGCCATCGCATCGTCGGAGCTCGATCACCCCGCCTCACCGACCACTGTCACGCCTCTTAACGGGGTCGAGGCACTTTGCCCATGACCCGCGAGTCTGCTGATGTGCTTTGCAGGAACAACCGAGCCCATCTGAGGGCTTGGACCATTTGGAGCAGCAGCTTGAGCTCCGTCGGCTCCGCCTGAGCTCCTCGGAGCTCTGTTGGCCATTGGAGATCACCCTTGGACGCGGAATACCACGGCTATTCATCTCCGATCATCAGGTTCCCGCGAGGAGGACGGGAGCGCGCGCAGCGGGCCGGCGAAGGTCGCCGGCCATTAGTTCTTCCTCGACCTTCCAGCATCGTCCGATCGTGCCCACTCGCCCAGATTCGATCAGAGCTGTCCACCCGCGAGGAGCCTTCACCGTTTGATCTTTAGGGGACTTGATCCGGACCGCTCATCCAGCGAAGAGGAGCCCTCGTTCCCCAGCCGTTGATCATCCCACGTGGCATCCTCATCACCGTTGATCTAGACGAAGGGTTTAGCCACTGCCTTCCACAGTCAGATCTGATATGTGGCAGATCCTTAGCCGTCCGATTCGAGAGGGATTTCTTAGAAGAGGCGCCACCCTTCCAGCACCGTCTGATCAGCCACGTGGCGCCACATCCAACCCTCGATATTTAATAAGGGGTAAATATCTCTTAGGCCCCTCTAGTTTTTGCATTTACTTTCTAGTCCTGTAAATATTTTAAAACGTTTATTTCAGTAGGGTAATTTGCATAGTGAACCTTGACTTTTATTGTATTTGCTTTTATACCCCTGTGTGTTGTGGACACGTGCTTCGACACGTGACTTTTGGGATATTTGCATGTTTTATCCTGTAGATCTGAGTTGTTATGAAATGAAGAAATATTTTTAGATATTTGCATTGATACCCCTGTGCGTGGTTTATTTGCGCATGTGCATTATTTTTGTGGGTGAATTGCATTACGTTCCCTGGGCTTTTAATACTTGTTATTATTTAGCCTAGGAACTTTTTTCTTTGCAAATAGGTCCCTGAGTGCCCCAACCACGTGCTTCGCACGTGATATCTTGGGATTTTTGCACCGGACCCCCCAGGACTTTCACTATTTACGTTTAGGTCCCTGTGTACTGTGCCCTTGTGTTTGTTTTCAATAAAATAGCAAATAACCTCAAAATTTGATGAAAATTGGATACATGGCTCCTGCCATGATGTAAAATGTTCTATAAATTTTGGAGACATTTTAGACACTGTTTGATATTTTTAAAAATTCAAAAACACGTATTTTCTGTACTGTTTAACTTTGAAAATCACAAAAAAAATATTAAAACTTATCTAAAAATTACAAAAAAATTAGCTACTGTTTAATTTGTTTTGCTTGCTTTTCTAGCCAATTTTGGCTATTTTTCTTTATCTAAAACTCATAAAAATTGCAAAACTCCGATAAAAATTCTAATAAATGATCTAAAAATCCAAAAATCATAAATCCAGTGCCCAAATTTTCCTTCAACTTTCTAGTTTATAGGAAAATTACCCACAGGAGCTGGGAGCCCTTTTTACATTTTAAATTGGCCTTTCTCTCCTGACTGGACAACACCCCTTTTTCTGTCACTGATTGATTTTTAGAAAATGAAATAAAAATCAGAAAAACCCCTAAAATTCACCAAAAAAAGTAAAAAACATAAAACACACAAAAATATTTTTACTTGAATTTTTGATTGATTTTTGATGCATTAAATAAATTGTTGAATTGCCTTGCTTATTAGTTTTCTTTAGTTTCTTAATTAATTAAAAATCCAAAAGATATAAAAACCCTAAAAACCACCAAAAATACTCTTTTCTTCTCTTTTATTCTATTTTTGACTACTTCGTAGGCCGCAAGACCATTACGTGCTCCCTGAGTTCTACCCTGGTCGCTATACCGGGTTAAAATAATAGCAAGACCGCTATTGATTTTCGAGTTGATTTTTATACTGGTGGTCTCTTTTTCTTGATTGATCACATCTGGTGACTTGGATCGCAACGACCATTTTAGATACCTTTAACTTAGTTGTCATTTTTGTGGTCATCACGGCTCTCCGAGCTATTTCATTTTATATTTTTCCTGTTTGATCATAGACAGGACACACTAATTTGAGATGTACATAGACATCGCTTCATTTAGACAAAAATAAAATATGTTCTTTCCTCGCTAATAGAAGCATGTAGGGATTTCATCGACTTGCATACATTTATTATTGGATTTTAATCCAATATTGTTTCTCACAAAGAAATCTAAAGGCATTATGAGTTTTCCTGTAGCATAGATCATGATTTTACTGTATGCATCCGTTTTTTCTCGACTCATTTCTAAGATTGTTCACCTACTATTAAATGGAAATTGGAAATGACTGTTAGACGATGTTTGATGGATTTGTGTTCAGATTAAATCAATGATAACTGTGACGCTAAAATTGGGACTGTTGATGCTAGTCGACCAAATAAAATGGAGTTAAATCATTTTTAGGAGAGAAACACTTTATTTACATAGAATATTGTGACTTATTATTAGGCCTTGCGTAAATAAGAATGAATTTATATTAATCACCAATAAAAATGAAAAGATAAATGACCAACATATTTTAGTTTATGTGTGAGTTGGTGAATTAAGGGTGTTGCTTGGTTAATTGAGCTTAGTTTGTAGATTCCAAAAAACCTACCACAGATACTAGGTACTCCATTCACCTCCGAAGATTCACTCATTCACCTATTGAACCATCCTAATTTCTCCGTTCCCCTCAGGTGTCTCCAAATTCAGTTATCCATCTCTTTACATAGGCTCTTCTAAGAATAAGTATACGGTGGACCTGAGTCTCCGTGAATTCCTTACTCATTTATCCCTCTACCCGACACTCAGGTTAATTTAACCTAAGTATAAGGGGTGACTTAAGTGAATTTATCTCTTCTTATATCTTAACTAGAATTATTTCTTTATGTCACTTAGTGTTATGTGGACATAACAAAAGTTAAGTATAGGGGGTATATTGTATATATATATATGTTAGCCATAACGCTATTTTGACAATTTTAATAGATTTAAAAATTTTTGGGCCATGGTATAAATATTCTTGAGTTAAGTTAGATGAATTGTTTTTACAGTTTGAAAATTTTTCTTTTATGGTACATTATTTAGAAAAGAATATTTTGAAAATGGTTTGAAAAAGGGGTTTTACTTGTTTTGAAAAATCGTTTGAAAAAATGTTTGAAAAATCTTTATATATGTGACACCATTTGGAAAATCTTTTCAAAAAGTTGTTAAAAAAAGAGGGTTTAAATTATAATAACTTATGTTTACTGAAAAAAATGAAGATTGATGAAGGAGTAGGTTTAGTCCCTAACATATTAACATTCACTCAAAATTCATGAAGTTCATGAACACTTGGTTTACGATGTCTTGATATTTAATGTTAACCAGACATAGTCATTACGGTCTTTGGCTTACTTATCAACATTTCCCTAGTTTTAAAGATCTGTGTGCTATGTTGCAGATGAATCTGCGATTCGTCATCTTTATTCATTTATTTTAGCTTAAAATCCCTTATAAAACACCTGCATATAATACTAAGTCCATATTCTTACTAACTTGCATCTATAAATACTGTACACTTTTTACTAATTTTAACCAAAATTAAATAAATAAAGAAAAAAGAAAAAAGAAAAGAAAATAAAAAAAGAAAGAATGTATACAGGTTGACCCGAACCCCGAGAGAAGGTCAAGACTTGACCTGATCGACCAGGAATAAAGTAGGGGGAGATAAGAGTCCTTAAGAAGAAAATAAAAAAAATGTGTGTATGTTGTAAATATTTCTCACTTATTTTGTGTATATCTGTATAAAACTAACACTAATTTGTGCATTAATTGACCTCAAATAAAATAACTTTCAAAACTAAAGTTGTAAATAAAAAAGTGTACTAATTAATAAAAATAATTATATAATGGAAAAAGCCACTAAGAACTAATTGAAAAATCAATTCTGGTTCCTTCTAAACTCAAATTAAACCAATCTCACTTCCATTGGATTCTAAATAAAATTATCTTTAAAGTACCTGTGATTTCATAATTTTTGGAGTTACAAGTAAAAAGTTGGTTTTCCGGGGTGGTTGTGCATTTTTTTCCATGTATTGTATAAATATTGTATTTGTATATATTTGTATGTTGTTCTTACTATTTATTTAAAAATAAAAATAACAAAATTAATTAAAACACAAAAAAAGAAAAGAAAAGCTAATTTCCTTATTTACCCTTGTATATAATGTCATATATGTATATAGTATATGTATATAGTTCCTTTTTTTAATTAACCATCATAAAAAAATTACATTTTTTATATAAAATAAATAAAGTGACGAAAATAAAAAATAGATAATTTTGTAAATAGTTTTATCTCTTTTACTTTATCTCAAGTCATCTCTTCCACCAAAAAAATTCAAAAATTAATTTCAATTTTCATCTCTCATCTCTTTTTCCAAAAAAAAATCAAAAATCAAATTTCATTCCATCTTTTCTATTTATATGTCTCCTTCTCCCTCATTCCATCTTGATTAATCTTTTGAGAGAGGAGCCCGATCTCTGAGAGAAAATTTTATCGAGAATAGTGCCTATCCTCCGAGTTGTCCGGTGACAGCGAGTCGGCCTTGTCGAGGCAATCACGGTCCTTTTCCCCTCCTAAGGTGAGATCCGCATTTCGTACTTTTATCTAGGTTAATCATAGTTTATTTCTCGCATTTCTTTTATCTCATTGTGATTGTTATTTCTCTAGATCTTAAAAAAATCCATCTCGATTTTATCCACCACCGACTCGATTTTTCATCTCATTTTCTCGATCACCACGAATTCTATTCTATCGTCCACGATCTCTCAACTCCAGCCGCGTACA